>FIZV01014748.1:0-27819 GCA_900050545.1 Trionymus perrisii | reverse complement strand
AAAAAAATTTTTTTAATATTTTTTTTTTTTTTTCAATTTTTCCAGAGGATTTTTAAAATTATTTTAGAAAAATGTTTTCCACGAGGTTATTTGTAATTCTTTTTAAAGTAATTTTTCATAGTCTTTGAAAGAATTTCAAATTTTATTCAAAAATGAAAATTTATTCCAGGAAAATTTTTTATATGGAATCTTCTAATCTGAAAATGTTTAGTTTCTTTACTAAAAAAATACGTACCTCTAGTATCTATAATTTTTGAAAAATTATTTTAAAATTTTTCAAAGAATTCTCAGAAGAAAAAAATCAATCACACTGAAAATAAAATCGAATGAAAACTTATCGAATTTTTACGAACCTCCCCCCTTCCTCCTCACAACTTCATTAAAATACTTGCCGGAATCACTCCCGAAAAAACTCATCTTTTCCTACAAATGGAATTTAGTCAAATATTCGTACAAGCTGTTTCCCAGTACCACTACATGTTACAAAAAGATTACCATCAGCTTTCAAATTTCCACTAAACTCGGCCATTTTCGCGGCCATTCTGTGTAATATTTTTTGCCAGCCTATTTCCCAGCTTCAAGTCGACCTGAGCTTGAAGCACGGTTGAAAATGAAACTACCTGAGAATGTTAAAAATGAAAAATGGTTGCCTAGCCGGTGTTTGGAAGGAGGTCACGGAACGTGTTAACCATATAGACGCAGCTTTTTTCTCGTTTCTCGTACAAATATCGAATGCGAATGCGGACAAACATCCATGTCGAGCCAAACTTTTCCGTAATGTGTACCAGACGCAGTGCAGACGAGTTCCACAACATCTCGCGAAATTTAATTGGCACATGTGATGTAATTAGAGACCAAAAGAAGATAAAAGGAAAGGCTGGCCAGCAGGGATTAAGGGGTACTCAAAATTACTTCTCATTTACGAGTAGAAGCGAGAGAGAGAGAAAGAGTATACTCTAGAAAAAAATCAGGCAAATAAACAAATCGGTCTGTAAATAAAAAAAATGAAAAAATAGTACAAGGGCGAATGGACTTCTTATATTACGTACAACTAAAGCTTCCAACGAGGTATTTTTTTCAAATGAAATTATAACTCGTGAATCGCAATCATCCGCATTGACGTTACATTCTTCGTCGAAGATAAACTCTACCGTTAAATCGATGATGATAACCAGTACGAGAGAATTTTTTTCATGATAATCGTACTTGAAGTAAACAACGTACTGTATCTCTTTGTAACACATCACATTACACCTTCAGCAGCACTCAGCAGAACGCTAACGCAATCGCATATTCGATAAGATGATAACGTCCGATTGTAATACCCATTAATCAACCAATCTCGCGATGAGTTCGCTTATACGATGCATTCTTTCAAACGTCGGAAACGAGGCTAAGAAGTAGAGCAAAATTATGCATGAAAAAAAAAATCATTTTTCGATTGTCTCGTCGACGTCTTTTTTTTCGATACTACTTCCAAGTCTAACACCTATAAATCTGCTGACTACAGGTATGGGGCGAAAACCGACGACAAATATCATTTCCACATTAACTGAATAATATTTACGTGTTGCAAAAATTGATAAAAATACGTACCTCTAAAAAACATTTGTTTTCACCGACATTTACAACATTTGATGCGCAGGTGTAGCTTTTCAATCTGTACAAATCAAAGAAAACATACTTTTGTAAGATCATCTTCGTCAAATATTCCATCCGATGGGAAATCTAGGTACGATAATTTACACGCTAAACTAAGATTTTTTCAATAAACTACGCGTAATATTGAAACAAGTCTTCGGGGTAGAGAAAAGTATCACAAGAGATGATATAAAATCGTAAGAAAATTATCTGCAAAATTTTACCAAAACATAACAGATAAAAAATTCTTTTCGAGGTTCGAAATGACAACCATCTATTTTTCGCAATTTAAGCGAATTAACAAGAGGGTATTTTGTTTTCACGTGGAGAAAATACTCGTAGTTTTGAAAATCATCGAAGCTTTTATAATAAAAAAATTGAAAGAAGAAGAGAAGATTCTGATGTTGAAAGGAGGCGTATCGTGGGTCGAATTTTCCTCTTTTTATCTGTTTTGAATTTTTTCGAAACTTCGTCGTATGGTCCTTTTTAAATTTATCTTATTACCTCGTCGACGAGCTTCATTCTTCTGCCTTATGACGAATTTTTTAAAAAGCTTTAATACGTAAGAGGCTAATTTTTAGACTAGTTTTGTTTCGAACTTCATTGAAGCTATGCCACGCAAATCCAACCTCAAAAAAATAAATAAATAGGAAGTTGAATTTATTGAGGTTTATTTTTAGTCAGCAACTGGGTAAAAATACTTTCCAATGTTCTGAATTTTTTTTCATTCGAAGAGCTATTTTGTCATTTTGAAATTTTTTTAAATCCAATATTTTCAATGAAAATGCTTTTCTTTTTGCCTTATTGATTATTAGAAAATCATATCAATTGCATATTAACGTGGATATGTTATTTCCGGTGGGGGGAGGGGGTAATTCCAAAATCCCGCGCGACGCTGATCTGCGGGACCAAAATTCGCGAGACCAAAAGTCAAGCGACGCCATGACTTTTAGAAACTTTTTCAATACGGTTTTTATTTGTGAAGAGAAAATTAACACTTTTTCTTTTGAAAAGCTTGAAAAAAATGAGAATAAAAAAAAATACAACTTTGAAGAATTCTTGGTAAAATTTTAAAAATTGGATTTTCTATAAAAATTTCATTTTGAAAAATCACGAGATTTTTTAAAAACTTTTTCTCGGATTTTGTGGACGAATTTTATCCATAAATAGAATTTTTCTCAAGAATGAAATTTTTTCCAGAATAATTTATTATTATAAAATTTGCAATCAAGTATTACAGAAAGAAAATTTTTATGGGAAATTTTCTTCGATTACATTCTTTGAAAAAAATGATTAAAAAAATTCAGGGACATTTTTAAAAGGAATTATTCAATTTTCAATAATAAATTTTCGGCAAAATTATGCAAAAATAAGATGTGAAGGTGATTAATTGACATACACGAGCGTAAGGAGTCAATTTGACCATTCTAACCTCGATTAATCGAAAATCGCTTCTTTGTGTTATTCATTGAGCGGATTTAAAGCATATTTCGATTATCGATTTCATATCGATAATCGATCATTTAAAATATCGATAATTGAAATTCTTATTGAACACTATCGATTTTTTGTGTAATTTTTTGATCTTCTACAAAATCGAGTAATTTGATTTCGATAGTTCATTAATGATTTTCTTGGAAATGTACCCCTAACCATCAGAAAAATATCGATTATCAACATCACAAAAATCGATAATCGAAATGAGAAAATCGATTATCAAAAAATTGATCAAATCATGTCATTTTTTAGTATTCTACAAAATCGAATATTTCGATTTCGATATTCGATTAATTTCGAATTTTATAGAACCAGTATTTTTGGAAATCAGGAAATGTACTGATCATAATCCTCAGAAAAATATCGATTATCAACATCACAAAAAATCGATAATCGAAATGGAAAAATTGATTATTAAAAAATCGATCAAATCATGTAATTTTTCAGTATTTTACAAAATCGAGTAATTCGATTTCGATATTCCATTAATTTCAAATTTTAAAGAACCAACAAGTATTCTTGGAAATGTACCAATCACAACCCTCAGAAAAATATCAATTATCAACATTACAAAAAATCGATAATCGAAATGGAAAATTCGATTATCGAAAAATCGATTAAATCATCGGATTTTTGAATTACACACATAGCAACTGATTAAGCCATTTGATCGGTGCTTAAAATATAGTTTTTTTTGTGCTATCGATAATCGACATTTCAAACTTGAACAGGGGTTCTTTTCAAAAAATTACCTATTTTTCAAACAATTCGAAATACATATTATGTACCTAAATCCGAATCGAATCGAGAATCAAAATTTTGAAGTCAATTATCGATAGTTCAACTTGTAGTGAAATTGATTTTCTTATATTATAAGCCAAAATTAACTTATCATTACCTAATACCTAAAAACCTGACCAAAAACATATCGAAATGAATGTCTAGATGATTGCAATAAATTTTCACCTTTTTTAGTAAGTTAGGTGCCTACTTTTTAGACCACCTCATACCTCATGGAAATTTCAAAAAAAAAAAAGATTGAAAAACATCTGTTATAAGATACTCTCCCTTTTCTTTGCTCGACCAGCTCCAAAAAAAAATACTTCTGCCGTTGTTACTCCAAACTCGATATAAAATTGAATTCCTAACTCATCATCTCTTTCATCTATTCCTCCGCAATTATCCCCCTTCCCTCCACCCGCATAAAAAACTCAAAATAGATTCGACGCGATTACAGCACCGCCATCCATCGTCATAAAATACCATGAAAGCAGCTCACGAGTTACGGCACACTCCAACTATAGAAAATTGGAATCAGATTAAAACGACCAGAAAGATATTGCAGTTCGTAGCGAACCTTCGAATATTGATTTCTACTCTACTCGTCAGCAACGTAGTATACAGAGCTGTCATTCGAACGAGGGTACGCGATACGAGTCGAGAACATCGACAGATATCGAGACCGACTAACGCGTTTAAATCGACAAAAGGAAAACGAGAACATCCGATCGAACTCTGTAGTACCCGAAATACGAGCACAGTCGATGAAATTCCAATCCCTTCGTCTCAAACACATTGTCAAATTGAAGGAAAAAACCACATCTTAGTCTTAGGCATAGTTAACAAATAGGAAAAAAATTCTAATACGAAAATCTAAGTTGGAAAAAATGAAAATATTTCCTGTGGTTGAGCGGCAACGTGGTGACATCGACAAGAAAGAACAGGAACTATACTGTATAACAATTACTACCCTCTGTACTCCACCCATCGCACAGAATATCCACTCGCGCCGCCTTTGGGCACGTAATTATGCAAAATCTTCCACTGGTGGTATTGTTAAACTCTCAAGGTTCTATTATCAAGTTCACCCTTATTATTTCGGTCAACCTTCCTCTTCCCCTTGACACATTCGACAAAAAACATCTCAATAAAGCAAACACCACACTAGAAAACACCTTTCGTACGTAGTACGATTAATCTGCGAAGTTTAAAAAGTTGCCCAGACTGTGGATCATTTCTATTCGATACGATCGCAGAAAATAATGAATAAATTGCTAGTACGATAATATGTATTCGAAAAGTTACGTGTAAATAATAACGCCATATAATTGAGCCACTACTTTACCTGAAGAGTGAAGGTTCAATGAACTCGTCTCGAAGGCCAAAAAAATTTGCAAATTCTGCAATCACGAAATTAGCACCACTCTCGTCAGACTTGCAACGACAACAATAGGTGGAAAAACTCGATGAAAATTTACAGAAGGTATTGGCATGAAAAAAATTACCGACCGGTCTTTCTGGCCCGTATACCCGGAGAGCATGCGAACGACACAAAATACTCGACCAAACTATCGCCAGCAGCAGCCACGTCCGATTAATGGTTCAAAAGATAGAAGAAGAAGAAGATACGTAACGCGAACTACACACGAAGGGTGTTTTGGAGAGACCCACCGATATAATAATACGCACTCACACACGTGTTCCGGGCGTACATGCGGAGGAGGCGAAGGCGGAGGTGAAATAGGTTCGAGTTGGACGACATGGAATCAGATATTGCAAACGAGCGACGATGTACCGTACCTTATTGAATGGTGGTACATAAACGCTGGGCGAGCGACTGCGACTACGACTACGACCCTTCCGAAGTACACTTGAGTGAAAGGGGGTTGAAACGCGCCGCGATGGGTACGTCGGCGCTCGACGTAGCGTGATTCTGCAAAGTACAGAGTACCTACGTTGGCTTTGCTTGTCGTCGTCGTTGCGAACACAACAACCAACCAAGCAGCCAACCAAAAAACGAAAAACGCACAACACAGAGGAAGCCGAAGCCGTATAGTGCCTCGTGTGCTGCTCACAGTTGCGCATTGACCCTCGGATTTCGCCTCTAGAACGCCGACTGTCGAACAGAAACAGAACGCAACGCTTGTGTATACAGTATACTTGGCTTTACTCTGCCTGTCCTCGACATCCATTTTTAGTCGTCGTTTGCCACCTTCAGCGTCACCGATACCGACTCACGACCGTCTACAAAATCGATACCACTACTGCTGCACCATGTACGAGTGCTACGAGAGAGTACTCGTCCTATATGCGATGCGATGCGATGCGATTAAACAAAGGGTATAAGCAGAAAAAGCCTTTGCCATCGTACATCGATGCCGACACGATTTCAGGGTATTCCCATAGTCTACGTAGTCAACGAAGCTCTTCAAGTGTTCCTGCTTTTCCCCGCATCCTTTCTCTTGGCTTCTATTTATATTTGCGCTACAGAGTCGAGTATTTTATGCCCAGCTCGTCCTACGAGGTCGTTACAAAAGTACTGCGTGTTTTGTTCCAAGATGTAATCAGCACTTGGGAAGAATTACGAACGATTTTGGGCATATCAGTCGTTTTTTTCAATCGAACTGCTAATTGAAGTTAACAAATTCACGTATTTTCAGTCAATGCAATTGAGCTCAAAGCTCCAACACAGGTGAAAAGAATATTTGCAAATTTAAGATTTTCAGCAATGTCTTATTCTGCAGTTCGGTAATATCGAGTCATTTGGGGAGGAGGGGAAGGGAAGGTTCTGCAGAAAAAGCTTTACGAAGGTTTGTTGTAAATTACCTCATTATTGTTGATGGAAAGAATAAAGAAAATATTTTTTTTGTAAAGTATTGGAAAAAAAATTTATGGACAGGTCAAATTGAGAAAACTGATAAGATTCATTGTAATCGAAAAATTTAACGAATAATTAGAAATGAGGAAATAGTCAAAAATGTATCATAATATAAAATGATTGAACTTCAAAAAAATTATTGAATCCAAAAAATTCGGAAATTTATCAAAAAATTGATCGATTAATCGAAATCAAAAAAAATTATTGATTCGACAAAAAAACAAAAAAAAACGGTTTGTCAAAAAAATGATAAGTTAATCGGTGAAAATCGAAAAATTGATTGAATGGTTAAGGGGATATTCTGAATACACGTTCAAATTAATCGATAAGTTTATTTGAACAATCTCAACTGGAAACCTGACCAAGAATTAACCACACAATCAAAATAGAAAAAATTTGATGATTGATCAAAATTGAAAAATTTATCAAAAAATTAATCAATTAGTGAAATTTTGAAATTAAGTTAACTGATTCATCGAATTCGAAAATTTTATTGATTAATCAAAATTGGAAAAATCATTTTAAAAAAATGATTGATAAATCAAAGTTGAAATTGAAAATTTTAATGAAGAAATGATCAAAAGTTGATGGTAGAAACCACAACATTTTTTGAATTAAAAAAAATGGAGGAATCCTCAGCGAATTTGGTGAATTAATCAAAACCGAAACCGAAAAGTCGAGGAATTAAAATCAATCGAAAAGTTGGTCGATTATACATATGTATAATATGACCGATATCGAAAAAATTATTGCAAAAATGAGGAAATCATCAAAAAATTGATCAACTAATGATAATCGAAGATCTGATTGATTCGTTGAAATTGATAATTTTATTAAATAATCTAAATTCAAAATCGGAAAAATCATAAAAAAAAATTGATTGATAGATCATAATCGAAATCGAAAAATTGTTAAGTAAATCAAAGAAATTGGAAAAGTCGTCAAAAAAATTGACAAATCAAAATCAAAATTTTTTCGAACACCGAAATTGCAAAAATTTATTAAACATTCAAAATTGAAGAAATCATTAAATAAAAACTAACGAATTACAGTGTGTCTAAGAAAATTTCTAAACTAAAAATCAGCACCTTTTTAGCACTTTTATAACGATTGTTCAAGACCTGTACCCCCCCCCCCCCGCTGAAATGTCAGTTTTTATAAAAATGTATCAGTTTAAATTGTGAAGAAAAAAAAATCAAAAAATCAACGCACAAAGAAATACCAAAAAAATGAATACAATAGGTAGTACAGTAAGGGGAGAAAAAATTAATTCCCATTAAACTACGACAAAATTTTTTTTTTTATAATTAATAAATTTCAACAAAAAAAGGAGGACCTTTGAGCAAAAATCAGCACTTTTTTCGATTGTCAGCACCAATTTCTAAATTGAAGAATTTTTCAGAAAATTGACCAATTAATGAAAATTAAAGAGTTGATTGATTAACCGAAATCAAAAATTTTATTGATGATAAATTGGAGAAATTATCAAAAATTAGTTTTGTAAAATTAATACCACAAAAACTGTTGAAAAAATTGGCCAATAAAAATCTTTTTTTTTGAATAGTTGAAATTTGATTTAAAAAATATTAAAAATCAACTGATTAATTGAAATAAATAAATTTTTTGAGGTAAAAAAAATTGAAGAATTTATCTAAAAATTGCTTGATTACTTCCTATCAAAAATGTTTTCGATTAGTCGAAAAATATGATTGATTACTCAAAATCTAAAAAACGCTCGATTCATCGAAATTTGATTCCAAGTTGACATAAACCTTCAAATAAGTACTACCACAAAGTAGAAATCTTCCTCAGTACAGAACCCCCCTAACCCCAAATACAGCATTATTTTTCTCCTTAAAAATTCGTATAAAAATCATCAAATAAAAATCAATGTTTCAAAAAATTACATGGAGGGGAAAAGAGACTCAAATTAATTCAAAAATTCACACGCAAGAAATACCCCCACCTCCATCAAATAATCCGGCTCCGCAGAAAAAAAAATTCCAAAACTATTCCACTCAAAGTGAATCAATTCATGCCATCCCCCGCCACCACACCAACTCCAAAAAAATTTTCCAGCCTAAACAAATCATTTCCATTTCAGTTACTTGAAAGAAGAAAAAAATCATTTCATAACGAGAATTTTAAATCGAACACAAGAGAGGGAAAAAATACCCCTTTCGTATTGTAAATTAATGGTCCAGTGGCTGAAAAACGTCGAAACATATATTTCCACTTGGAACACATACGAGAATGAGACGAGACCACGCGTGAGCGTTATTTCAACCGCAATATGGTTTCCACCTGAGCGGCGTTTATTTATTTGGGTCGTTTGGCCAATACCAGCTCTGGCACTGCGAACCCTTCGAGTGGTGCTTTCGCAAAATCCAAGTAGGTGAGTATTTCCTCGAGCCTACGTTTCGATTTGAAAATACCAAATTTAAAATCGTTTCGCTCGAAGTGCAGTTTTCCGTAGATGTAAACGTATGGTTGTATTGTATACACGCATAGGTACTAGGTAGGTACTCGTAGGTAGGTACGAATACCGACGTATATTTGTTACAAAATCGCACAAAAGATGTTTTTTCCAATTAAAATAGCAGCAGACGTACGTATTTCGTACGATTAATTGCCATCATACGATGAATATTTTAGGTTTAATTTCTCGTACATGAGTACAAAGTACGGCAGGAGGTTCACTTCGATTCGAGGGAAAAATATTGGTGTCATGAATCACCATCATATCAGGTGTCGATTTATCGTTGTCGAAGGAATTTTGTTTGAATTTTTTCAGCAGTCTTAAGAGATTTTTTTTTTTCAAAATAACGTTGATGAAGGAGAAAAGGATCGGAAGAGGGATATGGGTATAGTAGGTAGGTATTAATCAAAATGGAAAAAATTGGATAACCAATGGTCATCATTTTTTTGAATCCATCAATTAAGCGAATAAGGTCAAAAATCGAAGAATTTCTCCAATTTTTTGGGAACCACTAAAATTGGTATCGCATAAAATTTTGTAAATTTTTTAATGAATAATTTTCTTCACTACAACTTTTTTATTGAAACGAATACTGATAAAAATTACAATCACCTTTCACGATGTTTAGGGTTTTAATAAATATTTATGAGAACCACTGATCAATAAGGGAATTTCCTATTGGTAAATTTGAATTACCCAAAAATTGGGCTATTTGGGATTTTTTTTTCGAATTTTCATCTACCCTCAAAAAATGAGGCCGAAAGCTGAAGACTTTTAATAGGGTAAATGTTGTACTAGGTCAGGTCTATCATCCACCACCACAACGATTTTGCCACCTCAAATCCTCTTTGAAGCTTTTGCTCCTCAAAGGCTTATACAATTTCCATATTTTTAAGAGCGGAACACGTTGAGAAAATAATGAATTCTTGACTGGGATTTTGAAATTAAATGGTGGATGTTGGTCCTTACAAGGGAGGTGTGACCCTCTACAAAATTTTTAAAAGTATACTATCAGCCAAACTTTTAGGTGCTGAGGTGCAAAACTCTATTTTTGGCGAATTTGTGAAAACCAAATTTGGGCCATACCTATGTAGGTAAAAATATCAAAATTTCACCAAATTGAGCTAAAAATCTGAAAATTACGTTGAATCCTATTTTATATCCCACAAAAATCGATTGGAAATGATTTCGAGTAGTTTTGAGCAGTTCTGGAGGCTCCAGAAAATTTTTAAAATTTTCAATTACACCTCAAATAGAAATAAAATCTCGGCTAAATTTGGTAGCAGTCTGGAATTCAAAGTAAATCCTAATTTTGACCTTCCAAATCGATTGGAAGCGCTTCTGGACCGTTTTGGAGCCTCCAGCAAATTTTTGGAAATTCCAGTTTTTCAGAAATGCTGTCAAATCCGCCCATGTGCAACTCAGCAAGTATAAACTTGGATATATCATATTGGCGAGCCCATCGATCGATTGGCACCGGTCATTTCAAAACATTTTGTCGCGGGTTCACACCCACATTTTTCTATGAAAAAATGAAAAATTCGCCACCCGCGTGCGGATCGACCAAATTATCTGAACATCGGTTTACATTCTAATTTTGACCTTCCGAATCGATTGGAAGCGGTTCTGAACCGTTCTGGAGCCTGCAGAAAATTTTTCAATCCATGAATGGAGTAATGTACATCATTAGACTCGATTTCGTGAATTCCCAAACAGTCTCACTTTACGGTGCACACAAATCCGTCAAAAAGAAAAAGCTAATTTTAGTCGAAAAATTAAAACCTCGATCTGGAAGATTTATCTGAAGAGGAGGAGTTGTGCAGAATCCAATTCTTTGGATTTCCAATTCCACGTATCAGTCTTTTTCAGAATTCAAAACTTAAACAGAATTATTTCGTAGCCTTCAAATCTTCTTCAAAATTTCAAAAATGATGATTTGGAACGAAAATGAATTGAGATTACTTTTGGTTACACTTCTTCATTTATTATAATTCCTTCTTCGTCTCTCCAATCCAGATTTGGAGTTTCGATTTTCAATCGTATTCTCCCCCCCCCCCCAGCCACAAAAAATATCACAACATCACGACCACGTCCATCTGCAAAAAAATTCTCCAATCCTCCATACATGAACCTAACAGTTCCGAAAGACCTGCCCAAAAATGGAGGGGGAAAAATGGCTTCAAAATATGCCAAAAAATAGCCTCACACAATCACCAAAAGCTCCAAGCGATCGAAAAAAAAAATACAAAATGAACTTGCGAAAATTTCAATCAAATTTTCAAAGTTCAACTTTCATTGGACAATATTGTTGACTTTCAAAAGGTGAGCTTATTCGATACGTACGACAACGACAAACATATACGAGAAAGAGCAAGAGAGAGACTGGTGACATCGGCGGTTCGGCGCAACGCGTCGTTATTGTTGTAATTTGTATTGCACAAGAACTCGAATCGTTTATAAGAATAGTCTACGTACGATTTGAACTTGTCAGAGATGTTAGTCGTTTTGACATACACGATCGTATGTTTTCGTTCGTAGATGTACCAACTTTGCCGACTGCACGAAGTCGTCAACGTATGCAAATAAAAATAAATCTCATCAGCGCGTTGAAACCTTGAAATACGCGGATGCGTATTTGCGAAACGAGAATATTTTCGTCGTCGATGCTTACGATGCGAATTGTAAGAAAGATGGTGGCAATTTTTACCAACCACTGAAACTTTAAAGCGGAAAAAAACCACCGCTGTATGAAATTGCTGGTGCTGAGAGTATTCTGGTACGTAAGACGATGACGACGAAGGCGAATAAGGCGATTCGCTGTATAAAAAGGAAGAAAAATCGTGCCCCGTTAAAGAAATACGTATACTTTAATGGTATTTTCTCTTCTTTTGATATTATCGCATCAGTTAGGCATCCCAAGTTCTCTTGTCGAAGCCCACGTGTGGTAGTAGTGGTGTCGGTTCTCGATTGTGGCAGAGGCAAGAGAAACGAAAAACGAAAAAAAAAAAGGATGAAGCAATCGGGCCGCAGCGGCGGTCCGTTACTGCGGCAATTTCATCCAGATGTACGTTACCATAGTAACCTTTTTCGGTAGATACCGTTCAGTTTGTCTTTCTTGTGTGCTGTGCTTGTGTGCGTCGTGCGTACAGTAACCCGACTACCGCCAGCGCCACCTCCTCGGCCGTTGCCTACAAGCAGAGTGTGCTCTCGCGCCAGAGAAAGAGATGCAGAACCATCATCATGGCACAGCACCACCATTGCTGGCATAAGTACTCGCCGGCCGCTCTAAATCTAAATGTACCACATATACCCTTTTTATACCGCCTCGCGGCCTCGTCCACGCTCTACGTCTCCAAATCTCAGCCGGGCAAACAGCCAGCAGTTGATGATTCTTCATTCTTTTGCCTTGGTCGACGTAGCCGCTACCCTCACTCCCTCATCACCACTCGCAGCCGCAAATAACCTCCATACGGTGCTGAATTTTCCTTCTACTCTCAGTCCCACCCGAGCCCGAGCTAAAGGCAACTCGTCCTATTTTTTTTTCCATCTCGATACGTTACCTCTCTGGTCTCCGTGTCCGTCTTCAAACAAGCAATCCAGCGACGTGCGCTGGCCTTTCGTTCTTTTTCAAACTCTATACTTAGTTTTCTTTTTACGCATCGAGTCGGATATGACATACACGTCAGAATCTATCGCACGTAGCACGTGCCACTCTTACGAACAAAGATAGGACGGTCTAGGGGGAGAAAGTCGACCACGAAAGGGATACGATCGGATACGAGGTAACGTGCGAATGACATACGGTCTATTACCGCCTAAAATGGTCCTTGGAGTTGGCCAAGCTGCGCTATGAAACGCAGCCAAAACAAATTCGTGCTCGAATGATTTTCATTCAAAGCAGCCTGCTTTGAATGAAAGCTGGATGCTGAACTCGATGAGCTTGATACGATTGACTGCCCAGTTGAAAAATTCCATGCCCTGCTTAAGAAGGTTTTCAAATTCCAGTTCAATTGGGCATGATTTCCAGTATGAAAGACTTCACGACATGAAAACATTTTTGGGCAAGAATATAAAAAATTATCGTTTCCAAAGAAAAATGTGGGCCTATAGCAATGGAAACTTGAAAATTATAAATGCCGTTTTTAAAGGCTCCTTTTTTCGAGTATTCAGCATTCTTTTTTTAGAAGTCTCAATTCCTAAGGCTGCTTTTGAAAAAAGTGTCAAACAAAAATTGTAGATTGAGGTCATTGGAATAATTTGGTCATCACAAAAATTACAATTGGACTCCTCCCTCCCCTGCAATTTTCTCTAATACGTATAAACATAACAATTTTATTTCAATTGTAGAGCTTGCAGACACCTTAATGCAACATGTCACTTTTTAAGGCTTTCTTTTGTTGAAGGTCTATCGCCTTTCCTTATAAGTCCCTTACATGTGTTCCTAAGGCAACAATTGAAATCTGTAGCTGAGAGCCAAGATGAGGCAACTCCAAAACAAACTTGAGACTTATGAGGGATTTTTTTTTCTTTGAGAACGTTTATTAAATAGTCAGTGGAGTAGAAAACGATAGTTTCTTAGAAAACTACCAGAAACTACAATTTTCTATTCCACTGACTATTTAATAAACGTTCTCAAAGAAAAAAAAAAAACCATAAGTCTCAAGTTTGTTTAGGAGTTGCCTCATCTTGGCTCTCAGCTACAGAAATGTTTTTAAACCAAAGCTGTAAATTGTGATCTTGGGAATAAATTTGCTTATTACAAAAATTGTGATTGGACCCCTTCCTCCCTTCTACCTATTATGCAAAGTTGCAGAGGTGGAAAGGGTCCAATCGAAATTTTTATTCCCAAGGATCTCAACACACACCTTCTGTTTACAAATTTTTCCAAAATCAACCATTTCCGAAGAAAGGAGCCTGGATTCTCGAAAAGAGAGAGCCTTTAAAAAATGCCATACTGGCTCATTTCTTCAGAAATAAAAATTCGTAAAAATTACTCAAAATTTTTCAAAATATTGGAAAAAATTAAAATTATTTTTAAATAAGAGGATAAAAATCTGAAAAATTGTGTTAGAAATCATGAAAAAAATCATTTCAAACTTTTGCATTGTATTAGGGGAAAAAATGCTAAAAAAGCCATTAAAATTGCTAAAATCAAAAAATTACTATTTTTTTTTAATTTCTAAAAATTTCAAAAAATCTTTCGTTGAAAAAAAATAAGAAAAAAGTCGAAATATATAATAATAGAAGAAATATTGAAAATTGTTCAAAATTCTACAGAAAAATCGAAAGATTTAAAAACTTGAAAATTGGAGAAAAGTCTTTAAAAAGGTATGGAAATCAACAAAGTTGTTCGAAAAGGTAAAATTATTCAAGTTTGCTTAAATTAGGTATAGTTGAAAATTGAAATAAATGAAACTTTTCATTTAAAAAAAAAAAATTATCAATCATAAAAGTCAAAAAATATCTAAAAATCTTCGAAAAACTGTAATGGTTGAAAATTTGTAGAAATTGCCATTTAAAAAAAAATTACCTAATGAAAAATTCTCAAACTTTCTAAAAACAAAATTATTAAAATTAGTTGATTTAAAAATAATTCTTAATTGTATGTTACTGAAAAATTATGAAAAAATTTCTAAAAATTTCAAAAAATCCATAGTTAGACCCGATGAAAAAATTGTGAAAAAATAAGCAAAATCTTTGTTATTGAAAAATGATTAAAACTGTTCAAAAAGAAGGAAAAAAATTTAAAACTATCAAGGTAAAACATTTAATTTTTAGAAAAAAAAAAGTTAGAAAAGAAAGTTTTACAAAATTGTAAAACGTATGTTTGGCTCTGAAACGTGCCAAATTTATTAGACATTTTTTTCTAGAATTATAATATTTTAGAAAATTTATTAAAATGTAAAATTTCAGAAAATTAAAATTTTTAGAAAATTGACAAATTTCAGAAATTGTAAAAATTAAAAAAGTTTTAACCGCATTGAAAAAATTATTGAAAATTTTTTAAAATTTCCAAAATTTCTCCTTTGAAACAAATGTTGTTTTAAATACACAGATACATAGAAAAAACCATGTAATTTGTTAAAGTTTTACAGAAAATTCGAAAAGTGAGTTAAAAATTCGTTTACAAAATCAAGAAAAACTGTTCAAAAAATATAAAGATTATTCAACTTTGCATAAAATTGTAAAAAATTAAGAAAAACACATTTGATTTCTGAAGAAAAAAAAATCAATAAAATTCTTCTTTGCCAAAAAATTATTAAAATTGCTCAATCAAAAATCACCTTTGCAAAAAGTCATTGAAAAATCGAGAAAAAATCACCAATTATTATTGAAACAACATTTAAACTATTCAAAATCTAAAAATATATCAAAATTTATCAACTTGCAAAAATCAAAACAAATTAAAATATCCATATTTTAACAATTTGTTTAATTTCTACTACGATTTTGGTGACATTTTAAAAACCACTTTGACAACTTTTGAAACATGAAGCACCACTCTAATGGTCTCAAAGTAGAACCAATGACTGAGAAAATGAAAACCTGAAAACTCCGAGAATTAAAAAACACATTTTCAACCAACGATTCCCAAATTACAAAAGTCGAAAATTAAAAATCTAAGAAACCTCGACGAATACCCCGCAAAATGATTTCGCAACACGTACCCCAGGTATGGAATGGATATCAAACACCCGTACAACTGTTGGCATTTTCACGAAACACCCTGTGCCACCCATTACGTCAATGGCTTCCACCATAAAGGAAACAATCGACGTTTTCCAGTCTATAAATACGATAGGAATAAGCCCGGATAGAAAACATACTCGTACTCCAACACCATGGACGTTTTCGTTTACGACTGGCACTTGCCTCGTGCAAAAGTACAAACACAGAAATTCATGCGGAAAATATTCTAGATTTCAAGTCAACACGAACTCGACAATAAGATGCGAAAAATAACCTCTTTTTTTCAAACGTTAAACCACTAGCACTGCGAGGTTTAAGAGTGTAATCAACAAGATGGTCGAATACGACGATGGTGATGACAACAACAATGTCGACGATAATGCAAACAATAACAATGATTTCCACATCGATGAAAAAAATACGTAAGAAAGACAGAAAACTCCTAGTCCGGGTGGACGTGCATTGTTGAAGAGAAAAAACCGTATTACGAAAGTTCTTCTTCGCTGTGGACTTGTGATAGGAAAATTTACAAACTATCAACGACGTAGAAAGTAGAATAGGAAAGAGAAAAGAGAATCGCAATGCTGCGTGAAGAAATTCATCGTACATTGAAATGAAAACAAATGGAAGAATATGTCGAACAAAAATTAGGAAATGTGGTAATGTTTCTTTTCTCCAAAATTCGAAAATACCTATAGATTCATCGAGGTAACCAAACGAATCACAATAACGTAGGTACACCACACACATTTACAATTAGGCAACAATAAACTGACCTACGAATAACGTATAGAGCTCCGTATCCGTTAGAATTACCATAAATTCCCTTAATTAGCATCGAGTTACTTGAACACGCTCGCACATTCATTGTCAGACCATTATGGGCGCACCCTTTGGATATAGGTAAGTATAGGTAGGTATGTAGTTTCCTGCTGTAAATTATCCTGAAAAATATTGTCCTCAACCAACAACGTTACCAATTAAATCGGTGGTATGACCTTCGAAAAGTGACACTCGTCATCGTCAGATACACTGGTTATTTATACGGAAAAGGAAAAAGGCAACCATCGGGTAAAGAAATTGGACCAAGAATGGTATTAATCAGATGAGTCTGAAGGAATTTTTTTTTTTTTTTTAATTCAACTTTCGACATTTTTGAAACATTTTGAAAATTTCTTTCGCTTGAATTGAATTTAGATATTTTTGCTTCTTTTTTTTAATGAGAAAAAAAATTCAAAAAAAAACAAATTCTGAAAGTTTGAAAATTTGAAGAAAAAAAAACATCTTAACATTAGGAAAAAAATGAATAAATATCGACGTAATTATTTTGGAAAAAAATTTAAAATCATCTTAACATTAAAAAAAAAAATGATAAATATCAAAAAAATGGTTCCAATACAATTCAATGAAATCTCATTTTTGAAAAATTGAAGAAAAAAAATGCCTTATAGAAATGTTGCAAAAAAGTTGAAAAAGATGGAAGAATAAAATTTAAATAACTTTTTACGTTTAATAATTTTTTTATTACATAGGTACCTATTATTTTAATTTTAATACTGAATTAGGCCCATATTTTTATGATTTTTAACTGAGTTACCTACTTATACCCATTAATATTATTTTTAAATTGGCTTCGAAAAGTTCAAAAATTTTTTGCGGAAAAATTGAAGAAAAAAAATCATTTTGAAGAAGTTTTGCTTAAGAGCTAAAAAAATTGTGCATGACAAAATTTTTAAAATTGTTTTGCTGAAAAATCGAAAAAAAATATTTTAATGAAATGTTTGCCAAATAAAAGGCAAAAGAAAATTATTCATGCGGTAAAAATTTTAAAAATATAATCTAAGGAAAATGAAGAAAAAATTGTCATAAAGGAATTTCGCAAAAAAGTTAGTAAAGATAATTAGTTTAGTAATTTTAAAAATTATTTTTCTGAAAAATTGGGAAAGAATTGAGATAAATATGTACCTAAAAATGGTAAGTCAGAAAGTTGATACATCACGTCATGAAGAACTGTACTTGTATTTTTTTTAAATTCGAGTGTTAGAATTTCACTAAAGTTCAGACGATTTTTTTTCATATTTTCAAAAATTATTGAATTTCCTAAAATCCTCCAATGCCAAATTCACAAAAATTATATTAATTTTTCAAACATTGTCAGTTTAAAAATTGTTAATTTTTAATGATCCAATAATTTTCCGAAATTTTAAATTTTCAAAAATTGGTACATTTTTAAAAATTCTCTAATTCACAAAAATTATTGATTTTTCAAAAATTATCGAATTTTCAAAATCCATGCCCTTTTCAAAAATTGTCACATTTCTAAAAATAATTAAATTTTAAAAATTGAAAATTTTTCCAAAATTGCCAAAATTTTCAAAAAGTGGCAAATTTTCCAAAATTGTTGAATTTTATAAAATTCTTTAATTCACAAAAATTATTGATTTTTCAAAATTCATCTCCTTTTTAAAAATTGACACATTTCTAAAAATTAATTGCCAAATTTTCCAAAATAATTGTCAATTTTTAGTGATCCAACAATTTTCCGAAATTGTAAATTTTAATAAATGGCAAATTTTCCAAAATCGTTGAATTTTATGAAATTCTCTAATTCACAAAAATTATTGATTTTTTTCAAAAATTATAGAACTTTCAAGTCGTTACCTTTTCAAAAATAATTAAATTTTAAAAATTGAAAATTTTTCGAAAATGGCCGATTTTTAATGATCCAATAATTTTCCGAAATCGTTATTTCTCAAAAAATTTTAAATTTTCAGTAATGCATAAACTATAGTTTTTTTTTAAAGGAACATTAAAAAAATCATCCCCTTCCCCGCCCACGTACTTGCAAAATATATCTAAATAAATATGAAACTAGAGCCATAATGAAGTCGTCTGGAAAACAATATAAATTGAAATTCAAGAATTTTTTTCAGCTTAATTTTAATTTTTTTTATTTTTTAATTCTAATTTTTTTTTCTCAATTTATAATTTGTAAAACGTTTAAAAGTTCAAATTTTTAAAATTTCTCTAAAAATTTCTGTTAATAAAATTATAATTAGGCCTAATTAAACTTATTCGCGTGCGAAACTTCAACTCATATGGAACATGGAAGTCTGAATCAATGCGGAAATATTTTTTAAGATCTTGCAGAATTTTTGAATCACTTTTAAAATTTTTTCAAAATTTCATTTTTTATAACTAGGTACAGCTTCATAAAAATCTAAATTCTTTGAAAATTCCACGACTTTCGCATCAAATACGCCACTGGAATCCTTTGATTTTTGAAAAATCGTTTTTCTTCAAACTTTCAACTTTTTTTCACTATTAAAACTTTCATTTTCCAATTGGCACTAAATTCTAACCTTGAAGCCACCTCACTTTCCCTTCCCCTCGTAGTCATTGGTGAGCTTTATTGAGTAATCCATCTATCTCGTACACCTCGAACTGGTACGATAATTTACTTCTATTCTCCACAGATGGCGGCCTCTTCGCCAAATACAACCTTATCACGTTGATTTTTTTTTTAAATCAGTTCAACGCGCCTCAACGTACTTGCTCATCAGTGGCAAACTTTCGATTTCAATTATACACACACGTAGGGAATTTCGTTGAAAAACGGAAAATTCTTCGAGTCACGTTGATAAGAGAAGAGCTTGAAAAAAAAACTTTTGCCCTTTAAATTACATCACGTCTGCGAACTCATCGTTTCGTGGTAATTATTCGACGTATTATCTTCAGATAATTTCAAAGTCATCTTATTAGTAAGGCTGGCGAGGTTTTCCCAATACTTTCGAAAAGCTTTATCGTCGAACGTCGATATTACCAGTCAGAGGACGGGAGTGAAAAAAAATACCAAATATTGGGAAAGATTTGAGCAAGCTGAGCTAACGAGTCAACGAGCACAGTACCTACCTACGTAGAACATCGTACGTAATTCTTTCATCAATAATTCCAAATCGTCTTGCTATCAGCTATACTCGAGGAGTTCAATTCGGTCTTTCGCTATCACATTGTTATCACACCGTTGAAAGATTTAATTGCGTGAAACAGATAATTTATTTGTTCTTTAGCACCACAACATACTACTATCGCGTACGTATTCTGTATTCAGTGCTTGCGTGTGTGTAACCCGCGGTAGTACCCCAGAAGACCCTCTTATCAGGAAACCGCACTCACGTACGTATTCTCGGCGCTCGGGCTCCGGCATCTGATACATGTACGCAAGTATCAGCCTCACAGCCTCACAGTCGCACAGACCAAGCATCGCAGTCCTTGACCGCACCTTCCTCTTGCTGATAACAGACTTCCAACTCGACACATCATCATCATCATCATCGAAACCAACACGCAGAGATAACGAGTCATCTCTGCGTACGTATTGGAATACGTATAGGTACTTTATATTTTTCTCACTTCTTAAAATTCTTCAAAAGCTGAACCCCTTGCCCCACGAGCACCTGTTCTGCTCAAGACGATGAGCTCATTTACTCGTTATCCTCTCTACAATGCCCGCGCTTCCTGGTCTTTGTTTCCATTCTTTCCCCAACTCCGTCATATTGGTACAGTTCAAAGGTCGCTCTCGACTGATTGTCATTCCGTGTACAGTACTATACATGTATTTGTATTTACGAGTTTTAATCGAACCAATATGTACCAACGAGTTCGTCATTGTACTCGAATATTCGAATAATAATTTTCGATCGTGCAGAAAAGTTCTGCATCCCAAACCCAAATGCCTACGAATCTCTGCATCAAAATCCCACCTATGACCGTGTGATTGGTACGTAGAAATTTCATATCTACAAAGTGCCTCTTCGACAATCGTGCCAAGTCGAGGTGCTGAAAAATTTCCACATCTTGACGACCATTGTAGTACGCGCATATTATACGTACGTTATGACCTTCAAAGCTCTCTCTCCGTCTTTCTTCGACTGCACTACGTACAAATATCTACGTCACTTTGTACTATATAGGACCATTTGCCATCATGCCTTCATTATGGTTATGTGAGTATACGGCCACGACGACATAGGTAAAATACAGTACTTCGACACAGAGACGTCGTCCAAGTCCAAATTCAACGCTCGTTATTAGTACGACTGGCCGACTGGGTCACTTTTTTCTCTCGTTACGTTCAACTTGGTCTCGCGACACAACTGGAAATACGCTAATTATTGGATTTACGGCCAGACGGCCAGATTTGGCGAAGGTCAGCTGGCCACTGGTGCCCAGAGCTGGTTTCCCAAGCACCGAACCGATCGCAAGGCTACTGAGAGTTTGCAGAGGTAAAATTTCTCTTCAGTTTGTGCTTTGCACAGCAAATGATGAGGATTCGATGAAAAAATGTAGTGAAAGTGAAGCGAGATTGAAGTTATGGAAAACTACTTTGTAACATAATTATAGAAAAATTTCGAAAAAACAGTCAGAGAAATAAGCCAAAATTGAGGACCTTTTTAGCTGAATTTGAAAAAAAAAATCCAAATCAATATGGAGACTTTGTGAAGCCCCTTCATTGGCAATAAGACATTTTCAATTATCCAAATATCAACATGCCCTGCCCCCTTGATGAGTATGGATTTTTTCCACAAAATCTTCCCTTCCTAATCAATAATCTTCTTGAAAGTATAAAATCAAAAAGAATAGGTATATTGACGATTTTTTCTCAATTTTCAAAAAATTAAATAAAAAAATTCAAGGGAGGATTTAAAAAAAAAATTATTTAAAAATATTGGGAAAAATTCATGAAAAATACGTGAAAAAATCAAAATCTTGAAAAACTCCAACGAGAAATCCAAAAAATTGAAGAAAATTGTTTTAAAAATTGAAGAGAAATTTTTAAAATTTCGGAAGATACAAAATAAAAAAAATCCGGAAGAATTTCGGAAAAATGAATGAAAAATTTGTGAAAAAATTTCAGAGTAACAATTAAAGAAAAAATTTGTCAATAATTTATGCAAAAAAATGTCAAAAAAAAAATACCTAAAAAAAAAATTGTTATCACAAAAATAAAAAAAAAAAAAAAAATTGAATATTTAAAAAAAAATTAATTGACACAAAAAATTTGCCAAAAAATAAAATAAGACATTTTGTAAAAAAATTGAAAAAATGAGTAAAAAAATTCATCGAAAGAATAAAATATAAATTGTATCGAAAAATTTGATGATAAATTGGGGAAAAATTTTGAAAAAAAATAATAAAACGATAAATTTGAGAAAAAATTGAAAATTTGTTGAGAAATATTTAAAATTTCAAAAATGAAATTTTTTGCAGAAACATTTGCGAAAAACCGACGACAAAGTGAAAAATAATAGTGAAAAAACTAACACAAAATTTCATTAAAAAATTTGACCAAAAATTATGTAAAAAAATGTAAATTAAAGCATATCTATCTAAAACGAAAACTTGGAAAAATGTTAACAAAATAATAATGAAAAAAATAAGCCAAAAAATTCGAAAAAATATTCCAACGGTAAATTTGAAATGAAATTAAACGTTGAAAAATTTGAAGAGAAATTTTAAAAGTTTCAAACCCACAAGAATAAAAAATTTCTCAGAAATATTCAGGAAAAATTTACGAAAAATTTGTAAAAAAAATCCTTCGAGAAATTCAAGAAAAATTAGATAAAAACTTTTGTAAGAAACTTGACAAAAAATTGTGTAAAAAATTTCAAAGAAAGTATAAAAATATAAATTGTATCGAAAAATTTGATTATGAATTGGAGAAAAAATTACCAAAAATTTGAAAAAATAAAACAATAAATTTAGGAGGAAATTAAAACATTTTTTTTTTTTTTAATTTAACGAATTGAAGAAAAATTTTCAAACTTTCAAAGATACAAAAAAATGAACTTTTTTCTCAAATATTTAGGAAAAAATTGACGAAAATTTTGTGAAAAAATCCAACGAAAAATTGAGAAAACAAATTAAACAAAATATTTAAGAAAAAATTATGTGAAGCAATCAAACAAAAAAAAATTAATATACGAAAAACTTGACAAAAAATTGTATAAAAAATCTCAACGAAGTAGGTATAAAATGAAATTTTTTCAAAAAAGTTTATATTAGATGTAAAAAAAGAGACAAAACCATTGCCCATTCGGAATCGAGATATGCAGCATGTGATAAGTTTCGTATTTAGTTGGACACAGTTACATCGAATTCTCCTAAAATATCCACCACTTATTCTTGAGACCCCTTGCACTAAAACCCCATTATTATTTTCATTTTTCGACAATTTTGACTACGTTGAAAATTTTCAAATCAGATTTCTAACATTTATTTTCATGATTTTTATTTTGTAAGTATTTTAAAAGTTTTTTAAAACGAATTTTGAACTTTTCACTTTTTCCCCCATAATTTTCATTTTTTTTAGATAGGTACTAAATTTTTAAGCAATTAAATTTTTTTCAGTAACTTAGGACAGTGCTTTTTTTAATGGTAATATTTTTTCAAACCTCTGGTTGAAATAAAAAAAAAAAAAAAAAAAAACTAGATTTTAACGTGACAATGATTTATGAAAAGTACAATGTCGATTTTACCGTCGACCATAATATGACAAGTGCTGCTTGAAAATGAAAATTCCACTTTAAAAAAATGATAAAACTTCAAACAGTAACATATTGATCGATAGACGATTACTCAAGAAAAATAAATAGATACTTCTTATACGTCATTTAAAAATTTTTCAAGTCTATCAAAAAATTTCCGATAAAATGAAAATAAAATTATACGATGCACGAGTACATAATCGACATAATGTACTTGAAAAAAAAAAAGATCAAAAAAAAAATCAATAACTGTCTTTTTAATAACGATAATGATCTGGTTTGAATGGTCCTTCGGCCGGAACACCCAAATATTCAGCTTGATCAGGAGTTAATTTAGTTAATTTAACTCCCAACTGTTCCAAATGTAAAGCTGCTACTTCTTCATCAAGCTGGAAAATTAAAATCAAATTAGATCCAATTCACTAACAGAAAAAAGTGTTTTCAAAATCCCTACTTTTTTAGGAAGCATATAAACATTAATTTTATAATCGTTTGGTTTAGTCCAGAGTTCAATTTGAGCGAGAACTTGGTTAGTGAATGATGTACTCATTACAAACGAAGGATGACCCATAGCACATCCTAAATTCACTAATCTACCTTCTGCTAACACAATTATATGATTACCGCTTGGTAAAGTGTATCTATCAACCTGTTGAAATTAAAAATTGAAATTAATAACAGTCTACAAAAAATTTTAATTAATTATTCCTATTTAATGAAAAATTATAGTCCACCTGTGGTTTAATATTGACTTTTTGCGTAGCGTTCTTTTCTAACCAATCGACTTGCACTTCGCAATCAAAATGACCGATATTACAAACGATAGAATCTTCTCTCATGTTGAGAAAATGTCTTCCGCAAATGATATCTTTGCAGCCAGTAGTTGTAACGAAAACTTGAGCGATTTTACTAGCTTCATCCATTGTAGTAACCTAAAAAAAATATAGAAAATTTTATTTTCCAACGTAATATTTTCGAATATTATTGCAAAAGGTTTTTCTTTACCTCGTATCCTTCCATTGCAGCTTGTAAAGCGTTAATAGGATCGATTTCAGTAATAATCACTCTTCCTCCGTAGGATCTCAAAGACTGAGCACAACCTTTACCAACATCGCCGTATCCAGCAACGACGCAAACTTTACCAGCAAGCATAACACCGGTGGCACGTTTTATACCATCGACTAACGATTCTCGACATCCGTATAAATTATCGAATTTACTCTGAAAGTTTATTTTAGAAAATTAGATGAAGAAAAAATAATTGTCATGCAAATACGGTAGTTACGTATAATATTTACATAAAAAATTTCACCTTTGTCACAGAATCGTTTACGTTGATAGCTGGCGTTTTGAGTTTATTTTCTTTAAGCATTCTGTATAATTTATGAACTCCTGTGGTCGTTTCTTCGGAAATACCACGTATACCGTCCAAATATTGAGGGTATTTTTTATGAACGATATCAGTCAAATCACCACCATCGTCCAAGATCATATTCAAAGGCTAGAAATATATTTTTACAATTATGTATTTGGAGTGGAATAGATAATACAACCAAGAGCCAAGATTTGCCAACCTTTCCATCGGCGAAGACTAATGTTTGTTCTATACACCAATTATATTCGTCTTCGGTTTCACCTTTCCAAGCGAAAACAGGAATTCCTTTGGCTGCAATGGCGGCAGCTGCTTGATCTTGCGTGCTAAAAATGTTACAACTGGACCACCGGACCTGAAAAATATTTATTTTTAGTCATAAGGTAAAGTTGAATGCCCCATCTGGAAAAAAAGGAAACCAGCCACCCTCTCAACGATTTAAAAGCAATTATGTAATCTTATCAAGATGATAATTTTTTTCAGATAAAATCATTCGATGTGGTTTCTCATGAACAACCTATCATCTCACTCGTCTCGCCACTTCTTATCTCCTAATTAATACATACAACTACCTGTGACAATACAATCTTTCATTTTTAGTTCAAGCAAGATGTTGAATTATTCAATAGCTTTTCTTGATTTGCATTTTTTTTTCAACTTTTAATTTTTTGAAACTAAAAATAAAATATTAAAAAATTTATAATGGATGAAAGAAAATTATAACGAACCAGTCTTTTTTGGCGATGAAATGGCTGAGAGAATATGCAATATAGAAAATTTTCTATATGCCTTTCAATAATAAAAAAAAAAAAAAACGAAACGAAACACTCCAGACGCGTTTAGTCCAATAAATGCTTACTTCGGCTCCTAATTCGATAAGGGTTTCTATGAGTACGGCTGTTTGTAAGGTCATATGTAAGCAGCCAGCAATACGAGCGCCTTTCAAGACTTTCAGTGGGCCGTATTTCTTTCTAAGAGCCATCAACCCTGGCATTTCGTTTTCAGCCAAAGAAATTTCTTTTCTTCCCCATTCGGCTAAAGAAATATCAGCTAAAGAAAACAGAAAATTCATAACGTAAGTCCTTCGCTTAAGTGAAAATATATCTAAATTTCTGTCTGTATTCAAAAATGTTTACTTACCAACTTTATAAGGTACAGCACAAGTCATGATGTTGAAATAATTATCACAGGAGGAGATAATAAATGAGAACTATGAACGACCGGATCGAATACTTGTAACCGTTGAATAAATGAGACTCAAGTACGACTAGAAGTATTTATAGATAAAAAAAACTGCTACGTTTTTTTCACAAGCTTCAACTTATTCAAAGTTCATCTGAAAACCATTGAAACACACCGCAATTCGCGCAAAGTTATCATGCGGTGCGATGCGGTGCATAAGAAAGATAAAAAATCACATGTTCGGAAATTTCTCTAAATTCACGTCAAAATAGTACGAAACACCATGCGCATGCGCCATGCGCACGTATTGGAAATGTCTAATTTCATTTTAGTGTTTTTAAATACGATAGGTTCGCTAAGATTCGCTGTTACATTCTATTTTTTAAATTTTTATTTTTTTTTATTATTTTTTTTTGTTTATTGTTATATTGTTTCCGAATTTCGAGACGAATTAGACGAATATCAAGGGAAAAAATTCAAACTCCAATTTCTAAACACATTTATGTAATTTTTTGTTCATTAAATATGTGTATTTCGTAATAAACATTAAATTTTTCAAATAAATAGGCTATTAATAATAATATAAGAAAAGCTATTACAGCGAAATTACACTTCGATACATGAAAGATATGTAAATACAAATTTCTGGGTAACTTTTTTCATGAGAATAAGATCAATAAATCATTACATAAACACATAAACATTTAGGTACGTATAATTTACGTATTGACACAATTAAACATCCAATGTGTTAACATACACGTAGGTAAAAAAAAATACCACTGCTTACGCATAATTTAAAAAATAATAAATAATATAATTTCGCAAATTATGAGAATACGGGGAAAACACATATTAACGTATCACACTGAAATAAAAACGCTTTCGGGAATTTGCAAATAAAAAAGTATAAAATGTTAAGCACGTAAAATGTTAATAAATGTTTCATAAAAATCATTTTAAAAAATTATTTTTGGAAAACTCCGGACATTAATGATTCTTAATGAGACTTCTTTTGAGTTCTTTCATAATAAATAATCACCAAGTTTGCCGTAATGATATGGCAGTAAGAAAGAATTTGATGCTTGATAATATTTATTCACGTGTTTCTTTAATATTTAGAAAGCTATTAATCCCAGACGAACAATCCTTCTGCGCTGGTATAAGTTCTAAAGCATCCACTGATAAACATAGGAAAAAAATCTTCGAGTTTGAATCTGGCAACGGTTAAGGCAGAAGATGAAGGGAGATGACTTCGAAAACGTTAATTTATTGCGTTATATAATTATGTACAAATAAGATGAAAGGAATCGTGTATAGTAATAAATAATTAACATAATTTAGCAGAGACAGTCTAAATCAATGAAAATTCGTAATTTACACGTGGTAACCATTATTGCTGAATATTTCTATCGTTTCGATATACCGGCGTCTCGTAAATGGGCTCAGCTTGCGAAAACGCATCGTACCTAGCTGGTAAAATTAGCTGTTCGAGCTCGGCCGCTAAATGTCTTCTAATCATTTGTCTAGAAGGTGGTATGCCGAGTGCTGTAGCCATTGTATCGCCATTTACTGACGGTTCTAGTACGATCAGAGCACCGTGTATGCCGGAATCTGTGATCAAATTCGAAAAAAGTGAATAAAAAGCAGAGTGAGCCCCGTGCAATGAAAATGGTTTTTTTTTTTTGATTTTTTACTCAGTCAGTTAGGAACTTGCATTGTTAAACCCCCCCCCCTGCATAAACCTCTTTGA
>FIZV01014743.1:0-14047 GCA_900050545.1 Trionymus perrisii | reverse complement strand
AAAAAAAAAAAAAAAAATGACAAATTTTTAAATATTTAATGCAAAATTGTCATTTTTTTTTTTTTTTTTTTTCAAAAATAACTCTGTTTTTTTAACTAAATTTCATACAGTACACTACTTACTCATTTCCCTCATTTTTAAAACTGACAAATTTTCATTTGAAAGTTATTTGGGAGAAAATGAAAAATCAGAATCATTTTCTCTTATTTGAAACAAAAATATTCAAAAATTCGAAATTTTGCCCATTTCAAAAATCAGGGCTAAATACATATGTATTTGTATAGGCATCTCTGAAAATTTATTTAAAGAAAAAAATGAAAAATTGGGAATTATTTTCTCACACAAATAAAAAATTTTGAATCACTTGAAAATGTTGCTCGTTTTCGAGTACCTACTTATTTTTTGCTAGAATTGATTGAGCTCCAGAATATTACTCAAAATTCAGCCAGGGCAAAATAATAAAAAAAAGTGAAGTGTTATTTTCTGATAAAAGAAACAACTGTAAGAGGTGGGGCGAAAGTATAGTTTTTATTATTATTATTATTTTTTTTTTTGTAAAAATTGAGACAATTGTGAAGCAATTTTTCCCGACTCTATTTTCCAATCTTATACCACGAATATTCAGACACTTATTCGAAAAATTATGGAAATTTGGGGCAATTTCGGAACCGCGTCGCAAAATAATTCGATGACGAAAATAAACTCGTTCGCGAAGCATCTATCGAACGATATTTTTCAAAGGTCGCATCAGTATAAAACTAGTATAGAAAAAATTCGTCGAGCTATAGAACAAAAAAAAAAAAAATATCACCGCAGTCGTCATTTTTTACGAGCGACGAAAAAAACACAACTTGGCTGTCATCAAATAACATAATTCGCAGAACATACATGCCGGGGCAATTTAGAATAAACATAAATTGAAAAGTACGGTTACGATGAAACATGGTTTGTGATAGGTATCTGTTAAGATACGGCGATAGTATATATTATTTTTCAAAAACTATTAATATTCGTCGACCGTTTGTTTGTCCAGTTTTCACGATATTTTTGTTATTTACCCTTGACGCATTTGCTTTTCACCCACTGTATCGCACTGCTATGTAACCTACTCGTACCTTGGCTTTGGGTTCGGTTCTAATCAGATCCCCTTCCGCACACCGCTGCTGTTGATCGAATCGTTAACGACAACCACTTTAAAAAGTAAATTATGTAAAAGCGTTTACATTGTTTATTATACGGCAAAATATTTAAACGTTTTCGCCACGCGTTTATTTGCAACTGTAATAAAATTTTATCACGTGCAAATACATAGCGTGTTGCGAGCTAAAAATAATGACGTATGAATTTGTCGCGAATATTCATCCCTGGAGTACGTAAACGTGTAGATTCTGAGTTTGCAGATGAGGAGGAGGTAATCTCTACCGCACTCTCGAGCATATCAAGTTGACGTTAAGTACTTTTTAGTGCACATCGCATCGATGTGATCGATAAGTTTAATTTCTTTTTCGGCGACGACATTTCAACAGGAAATTAACTTTTACAAAATAGACGTTGAATACAAATGTTGTCTTTAAAACGTTTTGCATACATACAGCGTACCTAACCTACGTTGTAGGTATGTACGCCATTCGCCACATCGACCAAATCGAATCTCTACAGCCACCATTTCCCCCAAATTAAGTCATCCCTTCGTACATCAAATATACGCGGAAATACGCTTTCGGCGGCTTTCCTACCTTATTAAGCAGCTACTTAACGTATTCGAGTTCAGGTGTCAAATAATGGCACCCGCTGCGTTCGTCGCTGGTTTCAACTTCCAACGTCCGAGTCTCGCTATGCTACGAGTAGTTCTCGCATTTCGTCCTTATTAAACTTCGTTTTCGTGAAGCGACAACATTTATTGCAATTTTCATTAATTAAAACCAACTCAAAGGCAGAAAGCCGGATCTCTGTTCGGTGTGTGATTTATAATGTCGAATGCATTCTTGATTACCCTGCCGGAGTGCTGGTGAATCGTGGTATTCGTCAGTTGCTTTTTCCCCATCATTGCATTCTTGAGGTTTGGAATTGTGTTGGATTATTTCGAGAGAAACAAGTTCAACTAAATCGTATATCTGTTACAACGAATGTGATTTACTCCAAAGTAAGTTAGTTTGCTGATTTGCACATTTTAAGGGACAATGTGGTTCCATTACGTCATTAGAGTGACCGGTTTTTTCTTGGTCTCTCCCTCCAAAATTTATTTTTTTATTAGAAAATAATTTGCAATTTTTCATTTTTCCGCCAACTGAATTTTAAGTGGACCCCAGTCGCTACTAATTTTTTAGAAAAATAAAAAAATTGACATATTTACCTAATATTTTCATTTTTTTTTTTTGGAGGGAGGGGAGGAGTTAAAATCCATCACGTTGTTCCCTTTCATGAGAATCATTTCTCAATTTTCTATTTTTTCCTCAATTCAATTTTAAAGTCGTACCTTGAAGCGCCCTAATTTTTCAAAAAAAAACAAAAAAAAAAGGAAACAAGAGAAAATTTTTTGATCCAGTCTAAAGAAGTCCTTTGTATCAGAAAGTAATTACCTTTTGAAAAAAAATACCCTAATTGAAGAGCGGCAAAGTGCCCTCAGTAAAATGATGCCACTTTGCCAAAATGAAGCCACTTTTCCTGTAGACAGTGTAGACATCTAAAAATGATGCCACTCTGTACATAGAAAACTATATAATTATATATAGAGGTGTGCAGCAACAGAGACAAGCCCGTTTCTGTAAGCTTGGCCAGTCACTCCGAGGCCCATTTTGACGATGCGAGGCCCAAAAACGGGTCTCGCAGTGTCAACCATTAAAAACGTGATTTTCATGATGGTCACATACCCAGGATGCCGTAGGCAAATTTTTGCCTATTTTTTTTTTGGCTAGGTACTACAATGTCAATGTCAATTACACGGCCGAAAACTTTTAATGCGGTTGAAAGTGACGGACTAGGTTGAGAAAACAAGTCAGTGAAAAATTTGTTCTACTTTGTGGAAATTTGTTACCATTTTTTTGAAGAGAAAAAAATTTTGAGGCCCTTTTGATGAAAATTTGGGGGCCCATTATATGTTTTGCAACACCATTTTTCAAACCTCTGGGCGCCTCTGCTTCCCACCTATCCCCTCCTCATTAAATAGCGTCACTTTAGTGCGAATTCCGTGTATGTCCACAATTTTCAATTTTTTGATTTTGGTATCATTAGAAAGCTCCGTTCAAGGCGAATTTAAGATTGAAGATTTGTCAATATGATATCAAATTAGTGCGCGTGGACCATACTGAACTCAGTTTGTTACGCATCCTGTGTTCTATGAAAAAAAAACATGTAGGTACTCGAAAAATATAAAAGTAAGAATAAATTTAAAATTAAAATAAAGAAATAACTGACAAAAAACTTTAATTAAATTTAAAATAAAAATTAAAAATGAAATTTTAATGATTGATGTTTGACAGTTGACACCTTCGTCCATCCCTCTCAAAAAAACTCGATATTCTTATCTAAATGCGCGGCTGACTTGTACGTTAGTTGAGATTTGGATCGGGCTTGCATCACGTTAAAAGTACATTCTCCATCTAACTCCTTATTAAATTCGCCATTCTCTATTCATTTCTTATTGTCAGTTAGGGGCATTAACAGCTGCCACGAACATCACCGATTTGAAATCGTGACGATAGATAAACATGAAAAATGGCCTATTCACGTGAAACTTCCACGAGTTATCTTTGTAGTTACCATTATCATTATCATCATCATGATAATCAAGATTCAACTCAGAAATCTCATCAGGATATGGCTCGGCAACTGAAGAAAAACTTATTTTCACACCTGTCACCGAACTAGCTTCGATCTCGTGTTCGGTGATTCTAATATCGGCCATGTATTTAATTTCACTTGCGTCCAAGCCTTTGTTGTTAGTCATATTTTGGAAGTTCGCTTGGGGAGTGAATATTTCTCTGACTCCGAGATCGTGCAAAGTTTGGTCCAAATATCTAAACGATTGCAACTTAATGCGAGGTAGTTTGAAATCGACTCGGCGGGTTTCGAAGACATCGTTCACTATTCTGTTAAAATCGTCCGAGTCTAAGTCATCCAAAAGGTGACGCAGCTCTAACTCTTTGTAAGGTAGGATGATAAACATGGAGATGCTCGGATTGGCTGTCAAACAGCCTACTTCGGATGACAACCACGACAGGTTCGCGTATGTCGTGTATCCTACTCTTTGCATCATGTGCACTTTCACAGGACCATTAGCAGTGTAAAATGTGTCCCTGAAATTTCGAAAAAACAAAATTTAGTAGGAAATTTATACTACCTACTAAGAGACAGGTACCTAATCTGAAACATAAAATTGAACAGTTACCATCTTGTTGCTGATTTTCGAAAAGGAAACCTCCACGTAGATTTAAAATGTAGACAACTTGTTAAGATTACTTTCGGGTACGGTGTTTGTGGCTCATTGTAAAATTGTTGCACACTGTTTTCAATTCTATTGGCGATATATCTGCAAATGAAATATGTCTTAAAATTATTTACAAATTTTTAACCTACGTGAAATATTATCGAGTCAAAAATACTACGTAGGTACCTGTTTATAATTTTAATAGCTTCGAAATCTTTGTGTAAAAAATTAACTCGAATGATATTGCTATCGTAGTAAGCTCTTGCAAGACCGACAAATATTTTTTTTAATTTTATTCTATCGACAAAAATTAAATCGGTCAAATTTAAATGGTATTTTTCATTCGGTCCTGCGTCGGGTAAGTTCGTCAATGGTTCGAATAATCGGCTGAAATTTTCATGTATCCCTGGCCGCCTGCAAGAAAATAATCAACTTTGAAATGAAAGTGTGTTGTAACCTAACCAACCTAAATTATACAGTTTCCTATTTTAAATCACGAGTACCTAATTGAAAAAAAAAGTTTATACAAAAATGATAAAATCAAAAAAATAAATAAGAGTTAAGAAAAATCAAAAATTTAAAATAATAAAGCTTTGGAAATTGAAAATCATGAAGTTCAAAATTCAGCATTTGGAAAAAAAATAAAATTGTAGAAATTCCAAACAACTAAAAATTTATAGAAATTTTATAAAATTAAAGCAATAAAAATTGCAAAAATTTCAAACTCAAATTATTAGTAAAAGAAAAAAATGAAAAATGATTTTCAAATTTTCAAAATTCCAAAATTTAAAGCTGCATTCACATCATCAGGTTCTAAGAAATTATAGATCTGGTTCTAAGAATTTGTTTTGTTTATCTACTGATATTAAAATTTTTTGATGAAAGAGATTGGCTTCAAATTTGAAACCAATAAATACCACAAAAATTGTTTGATTTTTCATTCTCTGCAGACTACATGACGTCATACAGTTTTTTAGAACTAGATCTAATTTCTTAGAACCTGATGATGTGAATGCAGCTTAAAGTTCAGAAAATTAGAAACAAATTTCAAAAATTTCAAAAATGATAAAAATGAAGAGATATGAAATTTGGAAAAGGTTTAAAATCAATAATTAACAATCACGAAGATTTGGTAATTATAATTTTAAATTTAAAAAGGTACTTGTGAAATTGAAAATTCAAAAAAAAATAAAATAAAAACTGGGAATTTTTCAAAAAGAGCAAATGAGGGGGAAAAAGGTGAAAAATTAAAATCGAAGTGTTTAATGTTGGGGGAAATTGTCAATACAGTTTAGGACATGAAAAAATTGATTAAAAATTTAAAAAAAAAAAACTGAAAATCGAAATATTTAAAGTTGGGACAATTCAACAATTCAAAGTATATTGAAAAAGAGTTGAAGAAAAAAGTGTAAAAAATTGGACAAAATAAAAAGTTTCAAAATTCAGGACATGAAAAAAACGGAAAATTATTGAAACAAGGAAAATGTATTAATCGGGGAAATTAAAATGGAAGAAATAGAAAATTTAAAAATTTACCTACCTATTTAAAAAAACAAGAAGAAATGTTCGTCAAAAAACTGAAATTGGTAAAAAATTATGATTCCTAATGAAAAATTTTCAAAGGTTCAAAATTCGAAAATTTTTAATTTGGAAATTGTGAATACTACGAGTAAAAAAATTCAGAAAAATGTAAAATACTCAAGTAAATAAATAAAATAAATGGTAAACCACAAGTGTTGGAAAAATTTGAAAATCAAATATTATCAATTGAAAAATTTATTAATTTCGAAAAATCACTTTACACTTCGAAAAAAAAGAAAAGAATGGTAAAAAATTTCAGGTACCCAACTAAAATTACTGTACGTTGTAAATTTTTCAAAAAGTACGAAAGTGAAAAAATTCAATCGGGCTGAAAAAAATAATGAGTAGGTAGAAAAACTCAGCTAATGTAAAAAAAAAAAAAAAAAAATGAAAAATTAGCAAGCTATAAAAATGAGAAAAAAATGAAAATGAAAATTGGAAAACTTATTAATTTAGAAAATCAAGAGGATTTTTTTTAAAAATTACACTGAAAAAAATTGTCAAAATAATAATAATTAACTAAATTCGTAAAAAATTAAAAATCGAAATCATTAAAATTTATGTAAGTACGTACTTGATGGTATTAAAGTTAAAAAAAAATAAAAAATTAAGAGTGGAAATTTTGGAAAAGATGAGCTTTAAAATAATAAAAAGGTAAAGAAGGAGAAATATGAAAATCGAAGAAAATTGATAGTGTAAGTACCGAAAAGTAGGGAAATGATTAATTTGAAAGATTAAAAGAGATGTTTACCTGTTTAAAAGATACGAAAAAATTGTCCATATTATTTCGAAAAACTGAAATTAAATTTGTAAGAATTGGTAACTCTTTTTCTAATTTGAAATTCAGAAATACTAAATTGTCGAACTAATTTTCTACTTGTATTGGCAGTGATTTCGCAACAATTGCTCAAACCTGGTTGAACGATTAATTTTTATTGGAAATCAACTACCTAATTTAAAAGTTGTAAATTCTTCGCTCACATGTAAGCATTAGCAATTTGCAAAATATCGATGATTTCATCACGAGTCGTCGAATTGCTACCGAGATGCAATAGAAGGAGCGCAGCATAAATATTAATCGGCGAGAATGAAATACTCTCATTTTTCATATTCTTCTGGTGCAGAATCTGAATAAAATTCGAAGTAAAATAGTGTATTCCATTTGGCACGGCCTGAAAATAATTCAAAATACAAGTAACTGAAACTGATCCAAAAATGAAAAATCTTAAAAAAAGATCAACTCAAACTCACGTCATCGTAGACGCCGAAGGCTGAAGAAACCCACGAGGAAAAAATCGATAAAAAAGTGATTACAAAGAAACACTCGTAAAATTTACGTTTGAACATTTTTTTGCAACTTAACCAAACACTGCCGGGAATTAAAATTATTCGATCACTACATACTAGACAATCGCCATGTATTCGAGCCTTCGAGATTGAGAGAACTACTAAAACGGTATTTATGGTTTTATATGTACATGGCTCTGAGGCGACAGAATAATGCTGTGCGAGCATTTTTTTTTTCGTTCGCGAATTACTCGTGTTGGTGTTTTGAGAAAAACGGAAATGATTCAGCGGTGCTCCGATGAACTTTACTTCGTAGCATTGCATGCTTTCGACCTTAGTGAATCGTAGCGAAAAAAATAATTTAAAAAAATGACATATAGGTACGTGATATTTTTCCTCTCCTCTTCGATAAATGCTCGTTTTCGCTCCACGATAAAATATTTTATTAAATTAAATCATATTTATTATTTAAGAAAATCGTAGTAAGAGTACTTCGATGAAAGCTAAACCGTAGGTGCTGATTTATTTTCCATTTGGATCATAAACGGTACCGTAAAAAAGCACCGTTTTAATCCTACGATGATAAATGAAAAAGAAGAAAGGTCTGTTGACATAGAAGGACACATCATTCTCCCTACCACCCATTTTCAACACCATAATTATCGGCGTAACGGCGCTGGCTTCGGTACCATCTTCGTTGATCTTGATATCGGTACTATGACTGATCTCATCAACCTTGATGTTACTCCTTTCGAGCATATTACTCAAATCTGCGCCGTCGTCGAATACTTTTGATAATCCGAGCTGAGTTAGCTTGTCTTTGATCGATTTAGACCATTTGAAGGCCGTACCGGGGAATTTCAAGTCAACCCTATGGTTTCTTGTCGTCTCGTTCACGATTGTGTTAATATGATCGGAGGTTAAATTGGATAAAAATTCGTTCAGGGAGCGGTTCTCGTAAGGCACAACTACGAACATGCAGAATGCCTGATCGGCGAATTTCAAGTTTATAGCTTCTACTCCTAGAGAAGATAGGTTGGCGTATGGTGTGCTGATGATACGTTGCATCATTGGTACGGTTACGTTCCCATTTTTTGTGTGGAATTCTTCCCTGTAATAGTATAAAATATGAATATTAAACAGAGGTACATAAATAATAAATTTCAGAACAAATTTTGGAACAAAAGGTGTTTGCTTAATCAGAAAAATTAAACATTTTTTATAAATAAAATTAATAAAAATTAATTACGTAAGAATTTTTAAAGTTTGTTAAAAAGTTTAAAATAGGTACAAAAAAATCAATGTTTGAAAATTAAGATTCATAGAAATGAAAATCAGAGAAACTTACCATTTAAAAAAATCAAATATAGAAATTTAAAATTTAAACACCTGAAAAAATTAAAGATTAAAAAAAAGTCAGAATCTTAAATAACTAAAGTTTATAAAAATTTTGATTAAAAATTTGAAAAGTTTTAAAACAAACGTGGAAGAATTCGGTACCCAAATGAAAAAAGGAAAAAAACGAAACATAGGAAACTATGGAAAATATGAAAATTAAAAAAAATCAAAATTAAAGTATTGCAGATTGGATAGATTTTATGTACCTAATTTAAAAATTATAAAGAAAAATATTGAAAATTTTGAAAATTAAAAAGAACGACCTGAAAAGAAAAATTGAGAGTATTTCCAAAAACTAAATTTTGAAAAGATGAACAAATTTTAAAAATTTGAATTGATTAATTTTTCTATAAAACTTCAAAATATATATATATTTTTTCTTCAAAAATTAAAAGTTTCCCTCAATTTAGAAAATCGATACCTATGGAAGTTTGTCCCAAAGCAGGTTGGCAGGGGTTAGAGCGAGAAAACCACGATTTTTTCAAAAGTGCCCCCTGTTTGAGGACCCATATCTCCCCTCCAGGGACACCCCCGGGTCTAAAAAATTTTCTGGGTGACTTTCAACTCAAAATGAAGGTCTCCGTGAAATTTGGTCAAAATCGGCCAACTTTTTTTTTTGCGGCCCACCCTAATAAATACCTAATTTGTTTCTTTATGTTTAGATTGAAGTAAAATTACTAAAAGAATTACGAATTTCGGCTAATTTAAATGTGACTACAATTACAAATTCGGCGAGTGGATTTCAATCGCCTTCTGACATACACGAAAGAGGATCAATATCTCTTACATTGAAGAATAGTTCAATTTCAAAGCAATTCTCCATTCAAAAAGATGATTTGCATATTATAACACCGAAAATATCTTATTCCAAATCAATGGTTAGTAAAAGTAAGACGTGTTGTTTTCTTTTTCTGGAAATTTAATTTTTTGCATTATTTGAACTTACAGGTGTCACTCGATATTACGAAAAAATTCCAAATGCCAATTTATAACAAACTGGAAATATTCGTCGACGAAGTAGAAACAGCTTTAAGTCAATTTCTTGTAGAAAAATTAGACGAAGAATTGTCAAAAAACAATATATCAGTCGCAGACAGCTGTTCAAAGTTTATAAACGCCGATAAAAGTTCCAAAAAAGTTCATTTACCGTTTTTCAACAATAACCTAAATAATTCATACGTAATCCCCAATACGAAACTTGAAACGTGGAAAGGACTTAACCCAAGCGCAGGACTCATTTTAATTGAGGGTTTATCTTCTATCAATAGTACAGAATTAGTTATTTTAGAAAACGAAGTCTCAAGTCCGGATTCCTTTTCTGACTATTTTAGCACAACGCCTATTCCTGACGATCCCGAAATTAAAGAAATTATTGTGAAAGTTAAAACAAATGAATTGGAAGGTAAGGTGGACTGGAGTTATAATTCTAAACAGAGATCGATTCCTTTCACCCTTGAATTTATCGAGTTTGAAGTTAAGAAGAGTAATACTTTTGAATATACTCACGAGTTCCATCATTATTACAGCAGGTCGAATAGTAATAGAACTAATGTAAATCTACAATTGGGCAAGATTCGAATTAATTCATCAAAATCTCACACTTGTGAAAACGAAAGCGAGTTTGTAAATTTTGTCTTATCCGAATATTTAAAAACTATAATCACGGATTCGCTGAAGAATTCGTTGGATAAAAAAGTTCAAAATGAATCATTGCTTGTCAACTGCAACTAAAAATATTAAGCATGTTAATATAGTTACTTCGAATTTATCTGCTTAAATCGTATATACTCCAATGTATTCCTACCTTACTTATATTTTTTATGTATTATGAATGGATCAATTAATAAATGAAGTTTTTTGACAAAACGGATTTCATTTTTTAACAGTACATTTGAGGGCATTGTATTATTCTCATTTATAAGGGAAGGGGTGGGATCATTTTTCAAAATTTACATATTTCCTATGATGGCCGTGCCCTCTTGATGGTTCATTACCACAATTACTATGATAGCTGCGGGACACAACTTTTTGGGGAGGGTTTTGAGGAAAGTTCACTTCACACTCTAACGGGAGATCTTTGAGTAAGTTCCTAATTCATCTCAACATTTATTTAGCTTTCTATCCATCGTAATTTTTCACTCAATTCGAAAAAAATCACCGATGAAATAAAAAGTTGCAAAATCCTCCTATCATATTATTAAATCAGGCACTCTTGGATAAAGTAATTGTGAAAAAGAACTTTACATGTAGCAGAGTTTTTCTAGAAACGGATCATAAACAAAAGAGCGAATTTTTCCCCTTCAATGTCTTCATTTTTCATTTTCCAAAAAACATGTACTAAATTATATGTAGGTAATAGGTAGGGTAGCTCTTTAAATTTTCACATAGAAAAAAAATCGAGAAATAATTTACCGATTCATTGAAAAATTAAAAATTTATACCTACTCAAAAACTAAAAAAATATATGTAAATGTATTCATTTTCAATCTGACAAGAACAACAATTTTTTCAATTTAGGCTAAAATTTATTCATCTAATTGACCAAAAAAACGTTTATGTAACTAGTGAAATAAAGTGCACTTTATTTACCACTTTTCTGATCTAAAAGTGCATTTATTTCCTACGTTACATAAAATATATTATCCGACTAGTGAAATAAAGTGATTTTCGACGATTTTGAATCATTTCCCTCGCTTCGCTCGTGAAATAAACCTCAAAATTCGTCAAAAATCACTTTATTTCACTAGTTGCATAAACTACTATTTTCTCGAACTTTGAAAAAATCAATTTTTCATTTTAAAAATATCTAAATAACGAAGAGCTAACCTACATAACGAGCAACTCGGCAACAAGCAACAGGCAACTGATTTTTTCGAGTCTATAAGTAAATCAACCACACAAAATCAGCCAAAAATCCTTCCCCCTCCTCCTATTCATCACAGATGATACCAAATTTTTTTATTAATTTTTTAATCACACATTTATATTCACTCCGACTCGATAATACGTATGGGGATGTTATTTTCAATTTTTTTTCTTTGATTTTACCTATTCAGATTTTTCAATTTTATTGAATTTACAAAAGGACATTTTCAACAAAAAATAATCAAAAGTGAATAGAACGACAAAATTCGAGCGAAATGGGGGCAATCAACTCCAAATGAGCGCAATAGAGTAAATTTTGAAGAAAAAAAATTTTGTACCAGAAATGATCATTTTTAGGTTGGAAAATCGTGAAAAAATCAGTTTTTTGCATTTTTGAGGGTCTTCCAACTATATAAAAAATTCTGAAAAAAATATATGTTATATATATGGGTATTCTACATAATATATATTTTTTTTCGTTTCCGCAGCTCTATAACAACTGGTAGACATCGCGGTTTGCAATCTTATAACTAGAATTTCAGTACGAAAAATCAATCGAAAAAAATTGAAAAAATTTCCAGGGATGACCCATGGTATGGTCCACCATCCCTACAAATTTGAAATAATTTGATTGAGAAATGTAGATAATGGGAATTTTTAATGAAAACCCAAATTTTGGGAACATTTAGGGCCATAGAAGTGACTAGGGGTGAGGTAGGGGGCTGAAATTTCTACCAGCGAGTTTTTAGACCATAAGGACCAACTTCCGATAAAAAGTTTCAAAATCCCAGCCGGGGGCCGATTCACCTATCTTACCCAGCTACCCTCCTTAATTCAATTTATAAAATGTAATTTTTATCCGAAATCAGGATATTCGACTCTGAAATTCAATTTTACTTCGAAATTTTAAGGTATAGGTATTTTTGGGATAACTACGTATCGTATAATTTTACAAATTCGGTAGTGAAATGAAATTTTAATGCAAAATTAGAATTTTTGATTCTAAAATTCAATTTTGCTTCAAAATCAAGATTTTTACGATAAAATTTAATTCATTGGTAAAGTGGAATTTATCTGCAGCGCCAGCGTTAGCACACACTTATACTCTACCTCTGAATGCTGGAAAAGCGCTACATTCTTTAACAATATTCGCAACGAAATGGAAATTGATTAGTCATGTAATGAAGTCGTGGAGCGTACTGTATTTGTATGTATTTGTATTTGTATTCGTATAAAAGCCTCAACACGAGATTGGAGCATTTGAAAAGGATCGACCACCTCGTATTTCGTATAAGAATATGTGTATGATTAGCGACGAACTCGTGTTTATAGCGCCCGAAACGAGCGCGCAAGTACCCGATAATCGCGCCTACAATTTAGTGTACTCACTACTCAGCTACCGCATTACAGTTGTGTTTCAATGTTCATCTCGTCGAGTTGATAAGGAACTACGTAATATACGAGTAGTATCATGGTATCATAGACTCGTAGTCGTAGTACTACGACTGCGAGTATAAGATGGCTGTGGCTGTGCTTAATGCTTATTGCTTATGCTATGATCCATGCAGCATCGTATTCGTAATTTCGTATACTACGAGACACGAGTAGTTATAGCAGGCAGCGAGCGATAGGTGAGGTGGTACCGCGGCGCCTCGTATAGTACCCCACGTCCACATCCCTAGGCCGGAAATGGCTGGCATGAGCATTGAGCTCGATGCACGCGCATTTGAATTGAATTACTCGTACACGTACATTTGCCACTGCCTTTGCGATATTCGCCGACAAAAGTTCATTAATTTGGGCCACAGACGACGTATTCGAGTTGAACGGTGGGTGCCCTCGCTCGTGCCCATCCCATACTTTTTTGTTTATGTTTAAACGCCACGCCACGCCGCGTTGCTTTGGATTTGGATTTGGATTTTACTCGTAAACCGCTGTACGCGTACGTAGGAATTTCTCTCTAACCATCCGTGAATTTTAACTGTATAACTTAGCTCGACTCGAGTCTCTGGGGTGAAGCTCGTCTCGCGATAGTTAATCAAGTTTTATTCGAGAATATATTATTTACTTTTTTAACACGATCGCGATAGCGGTGCCGTACATATTGATTTAGAATTAATGGAAAGTAAAGCATTAAATTAGCCTTGGAGATTTGGCGTTCGAAACTTTTTCCTCTTTTTAATCGTAGGTACGAGCTGTTTAAATATCAAAGGAGAAAAATCTGCGGTGTCGAGTCATTTCATAAAAAAATAACACTTTTAGAAACTCCGAAAAAAGCAGAAGAATTTAGAAAAGTTTTCAAAAATAATTGAGATTTTGAAATAGTAAATTTTTGATGCTTTTTGAGGTCCGAAGGAGAGCTATATTATGGGGATTCTTTTCATTTTTCAATTTAAAAAATTTATTTTAGAGCATTCGCGAGAGGGTGATTCATTATGTTTTCACAATACTGGACCAGTTGGTAGGACTGGCCAAGAGAAGCAAAAAAGG
>FIZV01014641.1:0-10969 GCA_900050545.1 Trionymus perrisii | reverse complement strand
TTTGCGTATTCAATGCTGCCAACCTAATTCCAAACACAAAAATTCTCGGCAGGGGTACTCGATATTCTTGAACACCCTGTACTAATATTTATGTAGGTACTAGGTAGTAGGTACAAGGTAGCTAGGTACAGTATGTATCTACTTGTAGGCGGACGTACGTAACGTACAATGCAGATAACGTCAATGCATTAGGTATTCCATTCGACATTTTTCAATATACCTAATGTAGTACTACCTAGTACCTACTACCTACAGTACCTAAATGTAAACAGGGTACTTCTACTTACGTAGGGCAAGCACTTCGTTAACACACACTTTATCATCGTATGTACATCAACATAATATATACCTAATAGGTAGGTTAGGTACGTACGTATGTAGGTATAATGTGTAAAACTTATGGTACTTAATACCTAAAAAAGTGAGGCAGTATCGACGTAAGTCACAAGAGTAAGTTCATGAGTACTGATGTGCTATACATACCTACGTAAATGAAATCGCATACTGAAAGTAATTGAATTTGAAATCACCTAGCACCTAGGGGCTAGGTGTATCTAAACAAAATGAAAAGATACCTACCTAAAATTAATAAACAACAAAATGCTTAATACTCATACAGGCGGCGAAGCAAACGGCTACTCTTTTAGGCACCAGTTTACGAGAAGAAGAATTCGATTTTAAAAGAGCTTTAGGAATTTCGCAACATCACGATGCAGTTTCAGGTACCGAAAAGCAACACGTTACCGACGACTACGCCTTGTATCTACACGAGGGTCTCGTAGCGGGTGGAAAAATATTCAACGAAGCCTTCAAGTAAGAGTACGCTCTTCGACTCGACTCGAATTTACGGTACTACACGAAATATGTAGATACCTATACGAGTGCGCGACATTACAAACGGATATTTTGCGTAGAACGTTATACGGAGCCGAGTATCCGGAACATCATTTATGTAATTTAAGAAACATCAGTCAATGCGAAGTCACTGAAAGCACCCAGAGCTTCGTTATAACGATATATAATCCATCGTCGCGTAGAATAAACGCGACTCCGTTAAGATTCCCGATTATCGACTACTCCAAACATCAAATTTACACATCGTCAGGTTAGTACGGGTACGGGTTGTAAGCCGCGAGTATAGTCGTCTTAATGTCTTAAGAAGCAATTAATGCTGACGAATCGCGAATAACCGTGACGCATTAAATGTGCTCCTTACAGGTACATTCGTTGATTCTGACGTGATTCCAATAAGCGAAAGTGTCTTAAAAATGCCAGGACGTAAAAGTAACGCTACAAGCGATTTAGTTTTTTTGGCAAAAGATATACCACCATTGGGAACGGTCAACTTTTACGTTCAAACGACTGCGGATAATAAACCTAGTCCCAAACTACAGCCTATCGCTAGTGATGCTGATTTTGTTTTGGATAACGGAGTAAGTGTCGCCGCAGGTTTTACATACTTAGGTACCTTAATTATTACGCAGGTAGGTAATTTACAACTCGTCGTAGATAGATAGGTACATGCCTAACTACCTGCGGAGCTATACTTGTATTATGTAGGTATTCTAACTTGTACGTTCTTACATAATTATGTAGGTAGCTAGGTACCTACTACCTACGTAAATATCGAGTAAAGTAGGTACGCGTTACATGTATGCATATGTATATGTACTTAGCATACAGACATTTACCATTAAGTCGGTAACTACAATACATTGCACAGCGACGTTTCCACGATATCTAACTTAAAATTTATTAGCTAGTACAATTAACATTTAACGGAACCAGCGGATTGTTGCGTAGCGTGAAAAAAAATGGAACCGAATGGAATTTGGGCCAAAATTTTTATTCTTACGATGCCATGAAAGGTTACAATTATAACGCCGATACCAGAGCTAGTGGCGCATACATATTCCGACCGAAAGGCGAAGCTAAATCTATTAAAGAAAAAGTTGCTGTTACGCAATTCAGGGGTAAGTTTCACGTTACGAGATGAGAAACGTAATCTTTATCTCTACCTATTCCACCGAGTAAAACAAAAAACTAGTTTAACGAGCGTAAGATTAAACGGCATAAATTTACATCGAATTTATAGGAAAATACGTGCAAGAAGTACACCAAACATTTACACCGTGGCTTAGTCAAATCATTAGATTGCATCAAGGCGTTGAAGATATCGAATTCGAATGGCTAGTTGGTCCCATACCGATTGTGTAAGGAACAAATTCTTTCCTAATCGTACACACCTTACATTCTTTTACTCGTTTCATCAAACAACAAAGTAAACGCGATGAATACTAATCGAAGCAATTTGTTTGAACAGAGAATGGACCGGATTGGAAATAGTAACGCGATACATTACGGACCTGCAATCTAAGTCCAACTTTTATACAGATTCAAATGGAAGACGTTGGATAAAACGCGAGCGCAACAGAAGAAAATATTGGAACTTGACCATCAGCGAGCCCATATCTTGTAATTATTATCCTCTAACGTCGGCAATCTGTTTAAAAACCAACGAAAAACAAGTAACCGTCGTGACAGACAGACCGCAAGGAGGCACCAGTATGGTAGACGGTCAACTTGAAATTATGGTAAGAAACTTTCACGCCTAACAGTAGACCTACGCGATGAATATAATTATAAATCAATAGGTATTACCTACACAATTTACTCACTTTACGAGCAACCGATTAACGGTTATTTTTTCCCTTACGAACAGTTGCACAGGCGATTGCTTTACGATGATAACTTCGGAGTAGTAGAACCGCTGGACGAAACTGCATTCGGAGAAGGACTAGTAGTTCGTGGAAAACACACCATTCAACTAAATCCAGTAACTTCGGCAGCTGAAGCTCATCGATTCAAAGTGACAGAATCCGCTTACGGCCCGATTTCGCTAGTTGCTAAAACAAATGCCAAACTCGAAGAATGGACAAACAAGTACAACAAAAATGTAAGAGTTGTATGTATACGTACGAATATAGGAAAGAACCAACGTTACAGAACTGACCAACTTCAAACCAGTTACGAATTACCTAATCGGTTATTATAATTTAGATAAGTTTGATCAATGCCGAATTGCCTCCAAACGTACAAATTTCCACATTGGAAAGATGGCGTGAAAATCAAATCTTGCTCAGATTGGAACACATATTCGAACAAAACGAATCCAATAATTATTCTAAACCTGTGACGATAAGTATTCAAGTACGTATAGGTATATTTAATTTCGCGTATACTCGCTGATTGCGAGTCATTCGATGCACTAAAAAATATTTTCAGTCTGGCTTACATTATTACATACACCACTAAATAGTCAAGTACATCTACATACCATAAGTACCGCGCATTAGGTAGATTTTTTTCACATTTTCTTTTTCTATCGTTTCATTTCAGAAGCTTCTTTCTTTCTTCGACGTCGAAAGCTATAAAGAATTAACTCTGGCTGCTAATCAAGATAAATCCAATCTGAAACGACTAAAATGGCGTAGTATAGGAAGTCCTTCCGTAAGATCAGAATCAAACATTAATGGTGCTGACAACGTTACTCTACAACCTATGCAAATTAGAACGTTTTTGTTATATGTTAGACGAAGGTAATTATAATTTACTCGCGTGGATGATAGATGGCATAATTATGTAAGTACATTCCACGTGGTAAGATTAAGAACCCGGTATTCATTAAATTTAGGTATCGGTATTAAGTATTATTTTATGATTAGGAGTATGTTTTCAAATACTTATTACCATTGAAAGTGTATCGATAGCATTGTAAATAATGTAAAATGTACCACGTAACTATAATAATGTTGTTCTTACCTTAAAGAAAATGATTGAAAATATTCACGCGAATAAGATAAGATACAAAACACTGTAACACTGTAGTTGAATAAAAGAATGGCGAATGGCAATTATTTTTCAATTTCAAGTAAAACCAGTACAACACAACTCACCGTAATATTTAGTCTATAATAATCACGATCAATTTATCCTGGTCTTTAAAGTAAAGTTTAAACATTACCTTAGAAAATGATTCACGAATCACAATTAACTAACGATAAAGTCAAAAATCAGTAAAAAAGAGCGCGTATTTTCTTGCGCAAAAACCGTTCCCTTCCAATCCCTCCTACACCAAAATATCATTGGTCTTCCTCACTTCTCTTAGATAAAGTATGCGGTAACTTCTACATAAGCCGAACGAATCATATTGCCCTTCGTGCCTTAAACTAATGAGTAAGGAAAATATCGAACCTTGGTGATGCTTGGTTCTAATGGTTCTAAATCTATTTTGAACTAATTTTTGATAGGGTACAGGTTGTCCCATGGGAGGCATGCCTACTTTTGCATGTCACTCGGGTGATAGCAATCTGCCCTCGTAATTAATAAAGTTCAATAAGTATCGCGGCCTTAGCGGATGTAACATTATTATAGCAACAGGTGCGGATTCGAATGCATAATTTGCGAATTATCCAAACTCCAAAGTAATTCGCCGTCGGAGGATCGATAATTCAGTTTTCACATTCACTTCGAAATTTTGTCCCATGTAATTCATCGTTGCATACCACATACTTTACTTACATACAGAAACAGATACAATCGTAACCAGATAAATAGCATACAAGGATGTACTATCTAAATCTAACTCCAAAATTTCATTCAGCTGTTCGAAGGATTTGGGCTGGATTGCATTTGCGATTTATAAAAAACCATTTAAAAAAATTAAAAAAATGCTTATTCTTTAGAAGAAATATAAAACTAGTACATTGAGATCATCTACATACATCTGCTCTTAATTTTCCAAGTTGGGTGGAATAAAGCCAGTTTATTGATGTTCGTTCCAAGTTTTACCAAATCAATTTAAAAAATCTTGCTTAATCTAATATTTAATTTGTGGAAGGAAGAAAGCAGTTCTTTTCTAAACCCTACAATCGAGGAACTTGCGGCGCGGCGCACAGAATAACGGAAAACTACGATCGTAATTAAAAAAACTGCACAAAACGCTCGCACACATAAGAAAAAATCCGCGAAGATTTGTTTTACTCGTTGAAATTATCAAGTTACGCAAAACATTAAACTTTAATAAAACTTTACAAAAACAAAGAAAAAGTACATATTTTACAAAGGAGTAAAGTCAAACAGAATTATTTACGCACATCTTAGCATTGGATAGGTACACATAAATATGTATTCAACACTTCTACTCGTGAAAACTATGTACCTATGTACAGTCATATACAATAATAAACATTTTTACAAAAAAATGAGATCTTGCAGGCGATTAATTATCTAATACGTACCAACGCGAAACATGTGTATGTAGAATAATCATACGGGATAATGATAACTTTTGAAATGTAATCGTCACCTACGGATTACTGTTGTTGCGACTGTTGCTGTTCAGCCAATTTCTTAACAGATCCCGAATGAAACCGACCGCCTTCACCACGTATTCTGTTCATTGCATGTTTATGACGAGACTCGTGCAGATATTTCTAAAATAAAATGAGGAATAACGAAGAAACTTTAGTAAGAAAAGCCGATTTGTAAAGAAACCTCGAAATCAATGTTCGATACCTGTCTGCCTTTCGGTATTTTACCGAGCGCTTCTAGTTTTGCTCGAGCCTGCCTACGTTTTAAAATTCTCTTATACTGTTTAGCGTTCACGTACAATGGTTCTTCTTCTAAAAATTCTGAACTTTTAACCTGCTGAACACCGCTTCCGCCATTTGGTACTACCTGAAAAAGTCAACTTTTTCGTCAGAACCAGATGCATTAAATCTAATAGTTATTGCATCGAATTACAAGTTACGTTTGAAAGAAATCTTACCATAACGATATTTTGATTGGAGTTGGAATTGTGAGCCCCCGAAGGTGCATTGGATGGCGTCGTGACGGATGGTGTTTGAGCGTTAGCGATTTGAACTAAATTTCCGTTTAAATTAATAACTGAAAACACAAGATGTTCGTTGATTTAAAAATTACAAAGAAAAAAAAATAACGGATAGACGATGTCGCATAAAAAAACAAAAATTTACGAGTGGGCTGAGTTGGTTGCTGAATAGCGTTTTCCATAACTGCCGAAGGTTGGTAAATAAACGTTTGGCCATCTGGTGTTTGCAGTATTTGTGCTTGTTGAGGAATCACAATTTGACTACAGCCACCAGTCTAATGCAAAATACGTCCGTTAACATCGTGGTCATCAAATCTAAGAGTTAAGACGCCTTAGCGATGTTTCTTACTTGTAAGGTCGACATAGGAAGAACTTGAAGTTGTTGAATAGCGGAGCTAGATGGAGGAGCCGCCAACTGAATGGTTTGATTGGTTTGAGGAACTGCATGTACTACGATATGTTGACCATTAGGTCCCTGAATAACTTGGCCAGCTTGTACAACCTACGGCAATAAATTTTATCAGTACTTGAGAACACGAACGTTCGTCTTGGGTATTTTTCTCGAGCAACTAATAAATAATATATACCTGAACTTGTTGGCTACCTGCCGAGGCTGGAATAGCTTGCATCACTGTAACTTGGCCGTCTGTAGTCAAGGGCTGCTCCATTATAATCTAAAAAACTGGATAGGATAATATCTGAAAAAGGAATTTTCCAAACTCAAATAATACGCATCATTGCATCGTTCTGCGTTTTCACAATCGAGTTAAACAATGGGCGGAGTAATCTTTAACACGACTTATCTACTATTTACTATTACTCCGATAAGTTAATCCAGAAAAATACACAGTAATGTCGATCATTTTGCATGGACTAAGCGATATCTTATCAATAATTAAGATTCGCCGAATCAATCTCACAGGCGCAACCATCATTTTCAAATATGGCCTCCTAAATTTTTACAAGAAAAACAACACTAAGGTGACATCCAATTTCGAATCTTTCGTTAAAATTAATAAGGTTATAAATCTCTAAAATTTAAATTTGTTCTTTCAGAATTCAAAAATATTAACTGATAAATGTAACGAACTTACATTGGATATTTTCTCTCCAGTTTCTTAATGATTGGTTAAAAATTCTATCACCAATGAAACACGCATAAAGTCTTTACTACAAGCGTAATTCGCCGATTCTCATAAACAAAGAAAGAACAAACCAACCAACTGGTCGATGCTGAAGTAATTTTGGCCAAAAAGCAAAAAAAAAACGAAATGGCATTCGCACAAAGCGACAAAAAAAAGCTGAAGAGTTGATTGATATTTTTTTATTTCTTCATTTTTTTCAACAATATTCAATGAATTCATCATCGATAAATTATTTATTTTGTTTTTCAACGGTACAATTTTTTTTATTCAAATAAATTTTCGTTTCGATGGCACTCGATCATTATTTTTCATTTTAGATTGGTAATAATTGTAAAGCTTTAGTAATAGTTTCGGTTTCGGTTCTTGGTTTTCGTTCCGTTCCGTTTTCCTACCCGTCGTTTCTTGGTTCTTCGTTCGGTCATTGGAGTCATTGGTCATTGCTCATTGGTCATTTCGAATACTTCGAAGACTCGACGGTCACGGTTGACTGGTTGACCACCACCACCGCAGCAGCTAGGACTGATTCGATTCGATTACAAAAATTATTCTTATCAATGTTTTTTAATTTTTAATTTTTTAATTATTTTATCTCCAAATAATAAACTTAAAATTACCTAATACTTTTTCTTTTTCTTTTTAATTTGATGCACATCGTGTAAACGCGTTATAAATAATAATCTCGATTTAGCTTGGTGTTCTACGTTTGTGTTCGAAGTGAATTGGACAATAATTTCATTATTTTCTAAATTGATGCAGTGTCCTTTTTTTGAAGAATCTTTTCTATCGAGTACGTTTTTTATGAATTTTGTTTTCTCGATCATCATATTTTCTCAAAATGTAATAGTATTTACGCGATGCGTGATAATGTAATAATTTTATTATTTCATCTAATTTCATCCATATTAATTTTCATTTCGCTTACTCACTCTCCTATCTACATCTAGTATGATTGTATAAACAATCACTCTCTGCTTCCCTCGATGCTCGTATTCGTTTTTTAATTTTTTTGTTTATTCCGAATTGAAGTATCATCGTAATTTCTCTGTATTGTAAATTGTGTGCGAAGAATGTTAATTTTTAGACCTTAAAGCCAAGCTTTCCCTCATTCTATGATATATAGTACTTTGAACAATCTTATTTCGCTTGTTTTCTAAAATCCGTGTTATTTTACAGGTTTGTTGGAGAAATGAAAGTAGAATAAAATTGAAATTGCGAAGAAAATCCTTTTTTAAGGTGAGTTGAACACCGCATTATTTTGTTACAGTGGCGTGCATTTCATGTTGATTTCATTCGGATTTGAGGATTAATACCTAATTCACTTTTGCGCTCGGATGTTTTAAAATATTTTCGAGAATGAGATCCCTTTATTGCTATTAGAAGCCAGCTGTTAACTCGACATTTAGAAAAATTAAAAACAAGGACGGCTAGCTCAAGCTCATTTAGATTTGAGTTTCGTGCGAATTTCCGATAAATTTTACCAGCGGAGCTCGCTGAGTAAATTATCGCAGCATTCCCGCTTTCATCGTTTCATCGACAACAACAATCAACAAACTGTAAGTTATAACTGAGCGGTAATTTTTTCAAAAGAATCCCCACCATTTTTCCACTGCTTTAACGATAGAACAACCAGTTTCGTTGATTAGCGACACCGTATCGGTTTCAATATTTTTCGTTTTGTCGAATGACTACGTTATCGCGCCAAAACGTTCGTATTCGTATTTCGTAGTCGTAGCTATTCCTCAAATAAGCTATTTAATTTCTCATAATCGTATTCGTATCACTTCTTCTACAAGTGTTAATCGCTTCGGTTTTGCGTCTGTTAGCTCACCGTTACCCAAGTCTGCAATTCTGGTAAGTTTTCCTGTTCTTAATAACATGCGAAGAAATTCGAAACTTGAGCTTGTTTCTGTTTTATTAATTACCTAAGCTATTTCCGATCTTGAACCTTCTTTTCGTAGTCCTTGGCAAGGATTACATTTTACTTCTACCTATCACGTGTCATATTCCATAACCAAAATACTATTCAAATTTTCCGAATCTCGTAAACTTTGCTATCATTTTCGAGTCGGAAAATTTTTAGTAATCATTTATTTGATGATACGGATTTTACCCGGCGCGGCGCAGCATTTCATGTCGTATTCGTTGATTTTTTTTATACGAGTATAATGTAAAAATGTCGACAAAGTCGGTCCTAAAGTCAATGGATTTGGACATTAGGAGGTATTTTCTGGTTATTAAAATCGCGAGAATTCGTATTTTATTTTACGTCCAAGACGGAATTTTATTACACGTAAAATGCGATAACCTCGGCGTTATGTGATTTTTTTTTTTTTTTAAGTAATTCGAGCCAAAAAACCGACGGTTATTCTACCTTATTTATCACTACTTTACCAACGACCTGCACGTTATACTCGTGTAGTTCAATTTTTATAAATAATTTTTAGAATTATCTCGATAAGCGTTCAAGTTCACCGAGTTTTTGTCATCGGTTAATTTTGTTATTTTAAAATTTATCGCGCGCGTAGACGATCATTTCTCTCTATTTTTTTTTTTTCGAAAAAATACTTGGAAAACAACATTTTTGTTGGTTAAAGTATTCTTTGCGATGGAATTACATGGTCGACGATTTGCTGGAGTTTTTTTAATCGAATCGAAGATACCTAGACATATCCACTGGCTACTAGTTACTTATTGTTATTACATAGTAGTATAATGAAAGTGCCAAAATGACTGGGAAAAGAGAAGAAAGAAAAGTATTTTGTAGTATTCGTACTCAGTTTTTTACGTAGATTAGTATCTACATATACGTATAACGGTAGGATATCGATATCTTATCTATCGTACCTTGTCCTTACCTATTTAGCGTAATTTTAACGCAAATACTTATTACACCTAGTACCCTACCTACGTAAGTACGTACCTATGTAAAGTAAATGTACCGACTTATGATGAAAATTTGAAATAGTTTACATTTTTTTTTTTTTTAATCTATGGAATGGTAGCGCATTATTGTAAGTAGATAGTAGATAATAGATGTATAGATAAGTATGTAGATAGATACCTAATTACCTAATCATTTTTCTGATTTTTTATCTCTTATCACGCCAGCATTGCTGTGACTTTAGCTGCGTGCGAATGTATCTGCATAATACGTTTGTATGTGAAGACTGTATATTACGTATGTAGATGTACATACATCTATGTACAATTGTACATAGACAGACATACCCACTCCGTGGTGGTAGTATAGTAGGTATGTGTAGTAGGTAGCGGTGGCAGTTAAAAGATGTGATAATGAATTTACTGTTAAATGTAGGTATAAGTATTTCGAGATACGAGTGAATGATAATTTGATTAACTTATTCAAATAACCGAGAGAGTACTTAAATTTAATATTCATAATTTGCGTTGAAAAGATGACGCGATATACGAGTCGAGTACGTACGTCGTACGCGTACGTATGTGTATGTAGTGTACTTGGATTGCGTAATTCACACGCGTACATGTCGTCGTCGTATAGTCAGAGTTATGAGGAGCGATGAAATAGAAATACTCGTACTTAAGTGCAATGTGCAATCGTTGCGATCCTAGCCTGATCTACACCAACACCAACACCAGGCACGAGAACCTATATTTTCACATTTTTCACTGGCGTATTTGATAGCGAAGTTGAGTTATGGAAGTCCGACTCCCCTCCAAAATTTCAAAGAAATAAGATTTTCATTGAAGTGGTTATAAAAAATTTAAATTTAAAAATCTTGTGAAAGTGGAGATCAAAAATTCTGGAAAATCTTGAAAATATTTTGCGCATCGATTCAGACTTTCATGTTACATGGGTTAAATTTTTAATTTTCTCGTGTGATGAAAAAAAAAAACTTAATTATTGGAATTTAAAAAAAAAAAAAAAAAAAAAAAACTTAAGGAAAAAAAA
>FIZV01014616.1:0-16536 GCA_900050545.1 Trionymus perrisii | reverse complement strand
TTTGTTCGTTCCCAGTTCTTCAAGGCTTTCTGAAGAACGGTTCGTTCTTTCGTTCGTTCTTCACATATTTTCGACGTTCTTTGAGTCTTTGGTTCTCGTTCTCGGTTCATTCGTGCAACCCTGGTTAAAACCCTATATTAATATGAATACAAAATTAAGACAAGAAGCTAAAAATGACTTTGAAAAAGATTTCTATAAACTTATGAATAACTCAGTCTATGGAAAACAAATGGAAAATGTAAGAAATAGATGTGAAGTAAAAATTCTAACTTCTCCAGAATCTTTTCTCAAACAATCAGATTATGAAACAAGAACAATTCTAGATGAAGAAACTATTTTACTGGCTAGAAAAAAGAAAACTGTAATAAAACTAAATAAACCAATTTATGGAGGATTTGTTGTTTTAGAAATATCTAAATTATTAATGTATCAGTTTTATTATAATGTTTTAAAGAAAAATTATGGTGATAAAATAAGATTATTGGGAACTGACACAGATTCATTAATTGTTTATGTTGAAACTGATGATGTATATGAAGATATAAAAGAAAATATACAGTGTTACGATACATTTGATTATAAAATAGACTGGATGCCACAAAAGAATAAAAAAGTTCCTGGGTTATTCAAAGATGAATACCTTGGAATGCCAATAAGAGAATGGGTAGGATTGAGATCAAAAATGTATGCATTTAGAAATGATAAATTTATTCCATAAAACGCTCTCCTCCTGCCTTGAAATTGTGTCAATGTAATGTATCAGAACAAGAGTGAAGCAAACTGCAAAATAGAAAGAAGTTTTTTTGTACTTTTAATACTGACAGCCAAATAGATATGAGGGGTGTAAGAAATGGGGGGGGGGTTGTGAAATCAAATTGGTGGAGGGGTATCCCTCAAAAGCTGTGGGGAATCTCAGCAGCCCTGATCAGCACCCTCAACCTAAATTCGGATCAAAAATTTTAAAACTCAGATTTCAGTACGATAGGAATTTTGAAAATAAAAAATCGTGGTATGGTCCATTATCCCTTCCAATTTGAAAAAATTCGATTGAGAATTGCAGAATTCAAAAAATTATAACAAAAACCCATACTTTAAGCACATTTAGGAGTCTAGGGATGAGTTAGGATACTAAACAACTTTGAGAGACAGTTAAGAGAAAAAAAGTCTTCAACACCAATATTAATTTGCATATACCTAGTTTACCTACATACTTTACTCGGTAACTGGTCGGTATGAGAACTTCCATATTTTCATACGAGAAAATAATATGTTCCAACGACGTATTGTCGTACATAAAGGTATGAAAATTCGCAAGAAAATCCCACATCGTTTTGCTCGATTTTCGTCAAGTCATAAAAATTCTATTACCAATTTGTTTAAATCGAATTGAAAATTCGAATAAAAATAAAAGTCAACTTAAGTACGTACGTACGTACGTAAACTCCTGGCAACTACCTTCTGATTCAAGTACGACGTTTGCTTTTGACCAGAATCTCACGAGGCCTAATCCAATGCGTGTGTTAATGTTTAAAAAGCTATGCATTTTTTACAAGCTACAGTCGAGGAATTTTTTTCTTTCTTTCTTTCGGACACCACTTCGGACAGGTTTTATAAATTGGAACACGTCGTTATATAGTGTTTTCAATACTTCGAAGCATTGAAATCAATTTCCTTTTTCAGCTTGTCGTTTTTATCAAGCGACGTCAATACGTTTTTTACTCTCAATGCGTCGTGGAAATTTAGTCGATGTAAAAAATTGAATTTAGTTCTTCCGTCACGTACTCCATTTTCGTTCGACTATCATACTCCATCACTTTAAAATGAGAAATTAAAAAGAAATTTCGTTTTTACAACGAAGTAAAGACGGTAGCAGGCGATGCTATACCAAAGTATAAAAAAAACACCGAATGGTCTGAAAGCTCTATATTTCTTTCCTTCTTTCATTTTTTCTTTCAACGTTGCAGTAGATGTTGCATTCAAAAACAAAACTTGTTACAAAAACATACCAATTAATATAGAATACTGACAATCTAATAGATTACGATGCCACTATAACATTAACGAAAAGTGAACAATACGTACAAAAAAAAGTACTAAAACATACGCTTAAAAATTTGAGATCTCAATTACTCACCAGTTCTTTTTCAAATATTCTGATGTTTGTATAAATGCCGCAAAATGAATAGCACTGAAATACACACACACGTCATATCTATTGCTTAGGTTCTAAAATACGTATTATAAATTCGTACATAGTATTATACGAACACAAAATTCAACGGATTATTATTCATAAACAATAATAAAACATCAATAATAACAAATATTATATCGATCGTAATGCGAGCGATACCCGCAAACCGCGAATGTTTAAAAAAAAATTTCAAACATAAAATGACTGAAAAATTTGTAATTTTCACGACTAGATTTACGGTGTATATTTAAAAGGCTAAAAGGCATAAAACATATCAAAATACACAAGTAGTTACCTATTTTTAAAAAAGTAACAAAAACATACATATACAAATTAGTCATGCCGATAGACGATTGATTTTTTTTAAATATTAATAATTTTGAACAAAAAAAAAAAGGTAAAAAGTAAAAATGGCTCTAAAACGAAAAATGGAAAGATAAAAACACTCCGGAAGAAACATATATAGTGTTGAATTAACGGACACTCGATGCTTTTTGTACTTTTTCATCCTTCGTGTAAACCAATTAACAAAACAAATCATTCTTCATCGATTCTGAAACGTAAACGTTAACATTTAGATGTTTTCTTTATGGATGGAAAAAAACAAAATCAACATAATGCCCCGGTAAAACACGTACCTATAATAACTTTGCTCCTTGATAGTAGGCAATGTTGGTCTGAGCTTATCAGTGGGACGAAGATGACGCAATGCACGCTGAGAAAGTCGCCATACTAAACGTTGCCGATGAGGGATGCCGGATTGAGAGTTGTACTGGCTGATTACTTTCAATACGGAGGATAAACATTTGTAGAAATTATTTTCGGCGATCTGGAAAAATACACGAGATGAGAACAAGTTCCGAAAGCTATTTAGTACGTTTCCACTTTCCAGTAGCGTTACATAGTCGTAATTTACTTGGCAATATTGTTGTAACTCTCGGACAAATGCTAGTAAAGATAGAACGTCGATATGAGCACAGGGTGCTGGCTGTAGCCGTGCTACACCGATATCTATCTGAGAACAGAGTAAAGCTAAAGCTATGTAACTGGCTTCGAAATTAACGCACGATCCATCGCAAGCTAAAACTTCCAGACGCTGAAACATTTGAAATTCATCCACCGCTCTAAACGGAAAAAATAATACGAAGATTAGGAAATGAACAAAGTAACGAAATAGGCGACTACTCGAGGAGTACAAATACTTACTGTTTATAGACATCTTTGTATTTCGAAACTAACATTGTTTGGTGAAGTAAGCGAAGAAATGTAAGTGAAGTTATAGGAATACTGTCTTGTTCATCGAAATTAATTTCAACTTTACTGATGATCACCGATGTCATGCGAGATAAATCACTAAGAGTACATTTGCACTGCGAAATCGAGATTAAATGAGCTGGATCGGGGATTAATTCCGGTGGGCAAACTAGTTTACAGGCGATATGAAATGAAGCGATAGAAATGCAAGCGATGTATTTCGGTTGAACCTGTGATTAAAAAACAAATTAAGCAACGAGTTCGAGCCTAAATAGAAGACATCGACAACTACTGCATCTTATACCTTCATTTTGGTTAGAAATCTGTCCATAATGTTGACAGCGGCGAATAATACGTCGGAGGATAATTCGTACCAAATCTTCAAGCATCTTAAAATGTGAGCGGATCCATCCCTAATGCCAAGAGTTACTTCGGTTCCATTATCCTACAAAAAAAATTATTAGATATTATTACCGTGGTACTCGAGTGCTACAGAAAGCTGATGATCGGATTATGTTCACCTCAGTCGGCAACATTAAGTTGGGCTGGAATTTCCTCTGCAAAGCGAGCAGCTCTTGTAACTGACGTGATAGTGCTGGAAGTATTTCAGGTTGTGATTGAGAGTCATTTCCATAGTCCATTCCGCACCCTTAAGAATGGTCCAGTCAATGCTATCAGCACAACCTAAGACGAAAAATCCATTATGATTTCAAACTGAACGGCTGAAATTGAACTAAAGAATCTATTACGTTGGACTGTGCAAAATCTATACGAAGTAGAATCTAGAATGAAACTACTTTCTATAAATAATAATCGCCCAATTATCTACGACAAAAATAATATTTAGAAGAATCAAAATTATAAGAAATCAGAGAAGCCGAGTGAAATAACATTTTAAAAAGAGTTTTTCGATTCTGATGAAATTTCTTACCTGAATGCATCCAAGTTTGAACTGGGTAACGATTTACGGCAGCGAGAAAGCGTATTATAAATTTGTTTCTTTAGAAATCATATAAATTTGTTTAATTTAAATTAAAGGTAACCGTGTAAAATCAAAAGAAGTTAGACGCAATTAATTTCGGTTTACTTCGATTTAATTTTGATCTGAATAGTAGAACTTTATTTTCATTGGTGGATAATTATCAAGACCGTACTGATTAGTTGGCTAAAGACATCTTCATACTTGAGGGGAAAAATGCGGTGTGGAGCTAATTTTACTTCGTTTCGTTCACTTCTGTGAGTTGTCTCTCGTCTTCGTCTTAGATAATTTATCACCAACATTATCACGTCCAAATAACGTTTTTGTAAAATAATTAATTTCCAGATTTAGAACCGTTCTTTTCATCTTGTTATAAAATATCATTAATTTAAAAACATTAATTATTTGCAATTTTTTGCGTCTTTGCGTGATCTTTGCGTTCACAGTTTCTGTTACTGACGATTTGCTTTCCTATTTTCATGTGAATTAAAATCCTCACTTCACAACAATAATATAAGGTAAACCAAATTGTAGTATGTCCAGCGAAAATAACGAAGAGTTCAAATTGGAATCGGGTGAAGTAAGTTCGATAATTCGATAGGTATCAAAATCGAAGTTTCTAAGCTCTACCTAGACCACTGTGTTATTTTCTCAGCACCCTTTTACAAAACGTTATTTCCTTGTTGATAGATCCCCGAATCTGAGGATTGGAAGACCAAAGCTAAGGAGGCTATAAAACTTTGGAACGAGCGATATTGTTTGTGGAAAAATTTCGAAGAGTCTCAGCTAGACTTAGTCAAATCATACGTTGGTTTAAACTTATTTGGTAAACCAGTAACTGATGAAAAGGCGAACTCGGAGTTGGAGATTAATACATTGTATCACCAGTATGATGACAAGAAGAAAAGTAAAATCAACGAAATTGTTGGTAAATTTGAATTCGAAAACGGTCAATTGAATTTATCTCATACGTTGATATACTTGTCGTTGAATGACTTGCAAATTTGCGTATTTCGGCAAATTAAATTTAACGGTGAGGTAAATTTTATCGATTTCATCGGTCGCGTGTATTCTTCTTGGAAGCAATTCGTTAAAACAAATAAGTTGCCAAAATGCGAGTATATAGCCCCAATAAATGGTATTCACGACATTACGATGGATAAATTTGAGCTAAATAAATCACCAGCTTCTTCTAAACTAGGTACCGTATGTGATTTCATCGCTATTGGTGCTTCAGTTGCAGCTGTGACGTTAGTTGGCCTTGCTGTTGCTCCAGTGACAGCTGGTGCTTTGGGAACTGGAGCTGCAATCTACGGTGTTGGACAAAGCTTTCATGATTTGAGGGATCGTAAAAAGCATAAGCAGTCGATAGCTCCTTCCAATCTTGAAAACTTGACTTCCTATTTTAATATTGGAACCAGCGTCGTTTGCGGTGCTACCGCATTAAGTGCGATGAAATCGGCACGTATCATACAGCTTTTCGGAAAATATGGCAATGTAGCAGGGTCGGTTTTAAAAGGAGTAAGTTATACCGCAGCAGCCAGTACCTTTACTGGTTTTGGTTTACATTTATTTATTTTACAACAAAAATTACGTGATGGTGAAGCATCATATTCCGACGTATTGGGCTTGTGTATTGACCTATTCTTGATGTATGGAGCTATTAGTAATGTACGACAAATGAGTAGTTCTTTATCAAATATGGAAGTCAATCCGCTAGCGCCTCCTAAAGGACTTTCTAAAGGTGCGAGAAGAAGATGGCGAAGAAGTCAAGCAAAGTTGAGCACCACCCTCGCAAATCAGAATATAACTAAAGTTGGTGCTTGGGATTCTGAAATTTTCCGCGTTGGGGTAGGAATTGCTGGCATATCTTTCAGAAAATCACTACAAAATAATTTCCCAGTTATTAATGAAATTTACGATAGCGTTTGTCTGATTATTGAAGACTGTGCGAATTTTTTATCGAAAAAGATTTCTCCGGAGATCTTCTGTTCCAATTTAATTTTTCACTGCCATAATCTGCATACACTTCTGCAAAACAACGCTAGAGAAATAAATGATACCGTAATGGAATTTTTGCAACGCCGTGGTATCATTGCTTCACCCAGGTCGATCGGTGATATAAGTAATATCATCGATGATGGCGTAGTAGCTATAAATAATGTGAATGAATACGAAGAAGTTTTACCGGAAGACTGTTCTGCACCAGAGTTGGAACCTTCCACCGATGTAATCGTTTATAAAATGATTCTGGATATAGTGAAGGATCGCGTTTGTCGAAGAGAGATAGGTGCACTTGAACAACTACTTTCAGTATTCACTCAAGAATTAGCGTCCGTTGTAAATGCAATCGAGATAAAAATAACTCAAGATTACGAGAACATGTTGTCTTACAATATTCAATCATTAGGAGAATATAAGGCCAAAATAGTGCTTTCTAAAATGGGAATAAACTCGAAGAATGATTTCGCCAATACCATAATTGGGCAAACTATTGAAAGCTTGAGAAGTGGTGATTGCTTTGATGTTGTGGTACCTCTTGAGCAGCAACTAGACAAATTATTTTCATTGTATCAAAAATTGTTCCACACAATGACAGACGGAAACGATATCTCTCCCACTGCAGCTTTAGCAACTTGTGAAATATTGAAGAAATCGATCGAACTGATCATCCAACCCATCACTACTCTATGTACAAAAAGTAAAGAAATTTATGAAATAAATGTTAAATACTTCGGTCCCAAAAAAGCATTGATTTTTGTATTGGAAGCGATGGATTTGAGTAACTTGTCTGTAAATTGTGAGGATTATAGCGATTCGATGTTCCTCAGTATAGCTATTGAAAATTTTAACCTCGAGGAAAATAAGTCTAGACTATTCCCTATCAAAGAAAACATACATGAATCCACTGCAGAGCTGATCAGCTTTACAGACACTTTTAAAATGGAAACGCTATTAAATATATGCGATTTTTATGTCCAAAGAATAGACTGTAACGAAAAGAGTCTAGCGAAAATCTATTCTTTCGTTACAGACAAATTTATAGATCATTTCCAATCTCTAGCAAACGAGGAAAACGCGACTGCCGATTTGAAAAAGAGCCTAAAATTGAATAAGCATTTTTTGGGTAAAAACAATCTCAATCAGTTCGATAGATTTTTGCGTGAAACCAACATATTGGAGATTTTCGATCGAGTTGTTGAAATATTTAAAAAAGAAGATTTTGCAATCACGTTAATTGCCGAATACTATGAAACAATGCACAACGTTAAAGATTTTCACGCTGAATATCTCAAACATTTGGTGGCTGACGATGGGGTAACAATGTATACGATGATGATTGAAAACCGTGAGAATATTAAAGAATTCAAGGAACAGGCGGAAAATTTATTCAATCTAAATAAGCACCATCTCGACGTAGTTAAAAAAACTGATAATTTGATAGTACTGAAAAACGCCGGTGATAAATATGTAGTGTTTCAATTTGCGAAAAATGAATCCGAAGCTTTGGTTATGCAAGTGGATTTATCCAAAAAAAATGAAGAAAACGAATGAATTTTGATGTTTATCAAACAAGTTTAGTTACCTATTTAATTGATTTAATGCTTTAGGTAACAGCTGAGACAATGTTTACTTTTGAGTCATTTTTCATTTAAGGCGATTTTTTCAAACCCTTACTTTTTATTTTGTTATTTTTTTATTGACGCACACTATACGTTTATTGATTTTTTTTTGTTATTTTATTATCTATGAACGTATTTTCTAATTTTAATCATTTTTCAATGTTCTTGAATTATTTGTGGGTACTTACTCTTTAGTAGAGCCTTTACTCGTTTCAGTATTATTTTCTGTGTAATTACCACTGTATTAGCTTTAATTATTTTATTGAAAACTTTCACGAATGGTTCTGTAGGAACAATTTTGTTGGCAAGGTAGAAATGATAGAATTGTGGAAAATGGAAAACAAAGTCTGTGATATTTAGTCAAATTTATATTCAATTCATATTTGTTTAACTATCAAATTATCAATACCGAAATTTTAAAAGTCGTATAGGTAATGTACAGCGTGTACAAGAATATTCGACACACCAGTGTTGCGCAAAAAACGATATTTCTACTTCGAAATAATTTTAAAATCATTCTCTGACTAAGTAGGTAGTATTTAATTACATAGCGCATCGCAAATTTATTGAACATTTTATTCTTTAATACATTTTGAACAGGGAATTTTTGTTTCTTCACATTATCGGTGTGTCGAATATTCTTGTACACGCTGTACCTACATGATAATATGCTATCATCGTATTTAGGTAGTTAATATAAAAAATACCAAATAGAATTTTCATCTAATAGGTATATTTTATAATTTTTGTCTTCCATTTTCAATTCATCGATATACTAAGTGAATTTATTCAAATCTAAATTGAGTGAAACAGATGAGCTTAATTTTAATAATAAATATGTCGATGCCTAAGTTATGTATTTAGCATTAATTTATCATCCACTTTCAGTATAAGCACAACGTTATCATTTTAAAATTAAAAACAAATGTAATAACAGGCTTGATTATTGTATTTACTTTTATTTGTTCTGCAAAGTATGATAGGTACCTATTCCTACATCCATCCTACCAACTGAATAGTTTTCTAAATGTTTAAATACATGTTTTGTGATTGATTAAATGTAATAATTGAATCATTTCATTAGGTTAGGTACAAACTCAACAGTTTATTTTGGATTCACATTCAATTTAAACTACCTTACCTATCTACCTATCTATCTACCTACCTACCTACCTACCTGAGAAAGTTTGGAATATAGACATAGGCAATAGAGAATAAACATCCACTACACAATTATCGCAACAACTTTTAATATACTTAAATAAAATTTCTTTCATCGGTATAGTAATCAAAATTCATTTGGGAAAATAAGAATAGTTACGTACAAGCTATTCCTATCGAATAATAATTATGCGAATTGCATTAATTAAAATTGTCTGTTTTAATGACCGAACGAACTGAATACAATTAAGTATGTGTATGTGTCTATATTTTTTGATAGATACACATCATTAGTGCCAAAGTACAAACTTGGGCACTACATTACGAGATTATGTAAACGAAGATAAGCAGTTGTAAACTTGATAAGTCGTTCGATACATGTGTAATTATAGTCAATAACAACACTTACCTATTCGTGAGTTTGTCGGTCTTGCTTTTCCTCTACGCATTGCTTCGTATTAATGAAATGAGTCGTGAAACGTAACATCAAAAAAATAATTATGTTCGGCAAATCTAAATATTTCCGAAGTTTCCTCCAGGTACCTATAAAGTGATACTTTATATCAGACACGATCGTTAAAACAACTTCCCTACAAGAGTAAGATGAAAATAAATACCTATTCTATCTGTCGCAGTCTATTCTTCGAAGCTATTCTACCGCTTTGAAGACTGATCAAGGATGTGTCGCAAGTACTTCAAATTATACTAGTATTTTGAATATTCAAGAACCCTCTGCACCTTTACCTATATTCAGAATCCTGAATGAAAATGGCCAGTTGGCTAATCCATCGATTTCAATTAATGTAAGTTTACTGTTAGCTTCTTATCCTATCAAGTGAATGTAGAAATGTTCTTTCCAAAATGATACGTGTTAGGTGGAAGGTAAAACTTTGATAGAGATGTACAAGTGTATGGTAATGATGAAAGAGGTCGACAAAATTTTGTACGAATGCCAACGTCAAGGAAGGATATCTTTTTATATGACTACCTACGGCGAAGAAGCAGCTTCTGTAGGAAGTGCTGCAGCTCTAAATTCGAATGATCTAGTCTTTTCACAGTACAGAGAATCAGGTTAGTTACCGGAGTTTTTTTCTCTCGAAAATTTTCTTTTTTTCCTTTCGTAAATTACATACAGTAGTCGGTTTTACTATTCCCAGGTGTTTTACATTGGAGAGGAGTAACTCTCGATGAATTAATCAATCAATGTTTTGGCAATGAAGAAGATTTAGGGAGAGGAAGACAAATGCCAATACATTACGGATCGAATCAGCACTCTTTTGTTACTCTTTCCTCTCCTTTAGCAACTCAAATACCACAAGGTAAGCGATTTCCAACATACCTACTTATTTAAATTTCACTCGATGTGAATTCGATATTCTTTTCAGCTGTTGGAGCAGCATATGCCTTTAAAAGAGCTAAAAATGAACGTTGCGTTATTACGTATTTCGGAGAGGGCGCCGCTAGTGAAGGAGATGCACACGCAGCTTTCAATTTTGCAGCTACTTTGGAGTGTCCGGTCATTTTCTTCTGGTAATATAATTATAAACATTTTCGCAATATCCGCCATTATGTTTATGATACAAGTTCATATTTTTTTTTAGTCGTAACAACCATTACGCCATTTCCACACACGCTAGTGAGCAGTACAGAGGTGATGGTATAGCAGGAAGAGCTTCTGGATATGGAATTCCAGCCGTTAAAGTTGATGGCAACGATATCTTAGCGATCTATCACGCTACGAAACTGGCTCGCGAATTCGTCTTGAAAAAAAATAAACCAATCGTGCTGGAAGCGTTAACTTACAGGTTGGGAGATTTTTTAACGACGATAAATGTACAGTTTAGAAAGAAACGCATGCATTAAGTACTTAATTATTAAACCTTTTGTGCAGGAAAGGACATCATAGTACATCTGACGATAGTACTGCTTATCGTTCAAAGAAGGAAATAGAAGAGTGGGAAGCCAAAGATCCTTCTAGTAGGTTAAGAATATTTCTGCAAAATAACAGCTTATGGAATACAGATCTAGAAAACGCGCACATAAATGATACTAAAAAAAGAGTATGCATAGTTTGTCATTTTTCAAGATACTTGTGATATCTTTCACATACAGAGTACACGTTTGCAGGTTTTGAGCTCCTTAACAATAGCTGAAAATTTGAAAAAACCAAAATGGCAAGAAATGTTTAACGATGTTTACCACGAAATGCCTAATAATTTGATGTGAGTTTCAGAGTTTTGTTTGAAAAAAAAGTAACATAATAAATCTACTTTTTACGTACTTATTTGTTCTAGGGAACAAATGAAGTACATGGAAGACCATTTAACAAAATACAAGGAATTTTACCCAATGGAAAATTTCAAATCGTAGAAAGAGGAATAAACGGGTTACTGTTAATACCGGAATTAATTTTTGAAAAAAAAAAATAATTTAAACTTAGAATGGACTTGAACTTATTCTCAAACAGTTTTTAAAAGAGCAGCGACGTGTTATGCGTAATTTTATAAATATGTAATAAATTTAATTTTGTAAAATTATAAATATCACATTAAAACAAGGTGGAAAAAATTCTTATTTTTAACAAAGCGTAGAAAAAGGTAAGTACGGAGCAATATGAAAATATAACTATTCCGTACATTAGGTATTACTTTCATCAACATTAATTAACTGTCGAAAAGCCGAAATAAATTCACTACATAGTTTGGGATGGTCGACCATTAACGCCACTTGTACTTGATTCGCTTTCTCTTTATGGTTTTCTTTCAAAGCTATCACAAAACAAGAACATTGTAATGACATATTTTCAATAAAAAGTAAAATCAATATGAAAAATTGTACCATTTGTTAATTCGGATATTTGCGTTTTTATGTCATCGGATAATTTATCTGATTCCCAAGATTCTTTCATAACTAGCAGCTTTTTCTTGAGCAATTCTTCTCTATTCTGAAACACCCAAAATATGAATTGATACATGAATGAAAATGAAACTTGGATTAGCACCACTCACCTCAGTTAGAAATTTGCGTTTTTCTTCGATTATTTTCTCTAGTGACGATATTATTTCATTAATGTTCACTTCGATAACTTCAGACGTATTAGTAACCAGCTCCGACTTTTCGTTGGAAATGTTCTCATTATTTGGATTTGGTAATTTACAATCTAAATTAGTGCCATTGTTTCGTTCATTTGGACTCGAAAAAATAGAAGGAGGTGGTGGTAAGTTGGGATTATTGCTTGGTGGTGCAGTTGGATCTAGAAATGTTGTCGTTGGCTTCGAACAGGTTGAATTCAAAGGGAAAGCAACCCTTTTATTTAATACGTTTCTTTTCGGGGACCTCGTCAGCTCGACACTTTCACTGTATGAAAACTTCGGAGGGTCATTCCATCCTGCATCTGTATGAGCAGAAATCAAAATGTTTTTAAAATAACGTTATGTACAAACAAGAACGAGACAACCAAAGAATCACTTGACGTAAAATTGATATACCTTGAGCTTGTGAGGATTTCATTTCACTTGAACAGAACCGCAGCAAGTTCCTAAATGTAATTAATTAGATTTAAATTTAAATTGCGGGTGATTTTGATGAGTATTTTTTAAATTTTGACGTTGCATTGATAAGAATGAATTATCAATTTCGATATCAACATCAAATTATTCGTCGGTATTTAGCGAAACTAGTGGAGAAATTCTCAACTAATAATTTTTAATTATCATTCTTGAATCGTGATCGTTCGTTTCATTTTCATGACGAAATACGAATACTTAGTGAAATACGTTGTTCTGTGATTTCTGTGATATTTTTCTTGCGCTTTTAAAATTTAAATTTTCAATCAGATTTTTCCGAATCCGAATATTTTTTATTTTATTTTACGAACACGTGCGAATTATGGAAATGAATTAATTACGGTGAGTTTTATCAAGTAGTTTAATTTTTAAATCGTTTACATTCTAAATTGAAAAATGAACGGTGTCATTATTGGAACGTAAGTAAGCTGTAGATTGGCTGTAGGTTATTTTCAGTTTTCATTTATTGCTACATTACTGAAGGCATTACGATAGAGACAGAGAATTGCCCATTATTTTCTTCCGGCAGTCTCGGTGTTCCGTATTTATCGCTCGAATTCGGTAAAATTATGGACTTATGAATATGAATCTTAACGATCGTACTTATTACTCGTACGATACTCAATCTCATCTCAACGATAATGAATTGATTTGAATGTTTGTGAAAAAGTCACGTCGGCCTAATGACATTACGTATCCATAATTTAGTCGGCAGTCACACAATAAGATAGAATGATGGAATTACATTGTATTGAAGCAATTTTCACCTGACTGACGCCGATGTATCTGTTTTCTGTGATCTTCGTAAAGCCGGCACATTGCTGGCATTTCGATATGCTCAACTGGTAGCATGGTACGTCTAAATTTCAGTTTGCTGCAACACTTAGTACTTACCTAGTACCTAGTACCTACACTGTTGACATGATTTTGCCTAAGATATGGTTTGTGTTTATTGAACATATTCCAATTCAACTGTATAATGTGTAGCTTTTTAATCTTACAGATCTTGCGTTCAAATTGAAATTATTTGATGATTTTATTCGTTAAAAATGATCGTCCGGCGCTTTTCAAAACATATGCAATGAAGTAAGCAGTCAAGGTTCAATTTCACGTTATAATTTACCAAACAAATCATAATTGGGTATAGCATGTTTTCTTCGTGTCAATTTTCCACCTATTAACTATGACGGATTACTGTAATTGAATTGAAAAAAAAAAGTTATTTTATGTTTTACCAAAGGTTTTGCATGATTTAGTGGTTGGGTATACTTGTAGGTTTTCCCCCAATTTATTCCTTATACTTGAAAAATTAGAAAAGAGTGTGTCCAATACTCGAAAAGTTCTAAAGTTTCGTAATACCCATCGCGTAGGTATCTAGAGCTAGCCGTATCGTGTCCGATAGTTCCAAAAATAAAGGTCGCCGTCTCCACGTTAGATGACTCGCTGAATGATGATGAGGTTTGCGTGCGTTCTTCGGATATCATGTAAGGAAGCTCTCACGAATACTCGGAACATGTCATCTAAAGACTTCTCGAAAAATTGTGCATGTAGAATATCTGTTGTCTATTGCACGCGACATGGGCGGGCATTCCAATATCGTACGCACGTAATGCCTAATTAATATATAATATGTGCGAGGAAGACCGTTTCTTTGTAAGACGATCATTCATTTCTAGCCAATTCTAAAAGTTACAGCCTTTCGGACAGTCGTTTCTTTCGTATTTCATAAACATTGTTTCTACCTTGCTTATTATGCTGAATCGACTATCGGTTTTACAGTACGTATGTGTTTTGTTTGTTTGGCCAGTGCGCGATGATCGTGTTCGACATTTACGACATCATTGTGCATACCAACGCCACCCGTGGAGAACTGTCAAGTGGGATGACTTCATTGATCTGTCCTCTTGTAACTATGCTGAGGAGTACGGACTATTTTTCAAAACCTACAAGTACTCGTGTAAGTAGATACATACATTTTGTTATAAACTAAAACTAAATCTACGTAGTTCAGTCTCATCGTATTCGTTTAAAACGCTATTGGCTCAAAATGTCGGGTAATGTAATGGAATGGTGGTCGTGTAGAGAGGGGGTATTCAAACATTGTGTGAATATGCACAATGATACAATCTGTAGTATGGGTTAGGTACCATATCGTCGTTCTTTTGTCAAGTTTCATTCGCTATATGAGATTCAATTTTGTTTGAAAAACACGAACCTATCAATTAAATACTTCAAAAATATTTGCAAATCGGATTCAAAAAAAAAAAAAAGAAAAAGAAATCAATTTCTGTCGATAATTTGAATAATGATGATCTAACTTGAGATAAGTGATAAAGTAGTATCTGTGTAATAGATAATTTAGTTGGAGTTGGTAACAAAAATTATCGACGATGCAAGGCTCTAAAAGTGTTTGTAGATATTCAATACCTATTTAATTTTAACTCAATTTACGTAGGTACTTTATTTCTCATTTACCTTGACTACTAGATATCGTTGTCTGATTTTCGTATTATTACGCGTACTGAATGTTTTGTGTGAATAATGTATGACTATCCCCCTCTCAAATATTTGAACTAGAGTTGCGTTAGAAGTTGTTAAGAAACAAAATGAACATAATTTACTTGCCCTTGATTTGTTTTTGTTCACTTCTTTCTCATTCTTATTGACGCCTCCAGCTGGTTAAAATATTTCGAATTAGTTGCTGAAAATGACTGCTTTGATATGTCGAATATTATCTCAAAACCTAGCGCATTTAATGGGAATAGAATAATAAGTAACCGAAAGTCGAAAAATAAGTACTGTTGTTCGTATTTCATTAAAATCATTAAAATAACTACGCGCCGAAAATTTTAAATTATTAACATTAAGTGGTCTAAATATGGCAATGAAAATATGTACTTGTGTACTTGTAACAAGAATGATTAATTCGAGATAAACTTCATATTTCGTATGTGTAATTATTCTGCTAAAATGAGCAAACAACGTTGCTCTATTATAAGAAATAAGTAGGTATACAAATGGTGTTGATTTTCTTCTCAGATTATCTGTTGTGACGAGTTTCTTGTTAGTTTCGCTTTTTAGGAATCAAAAAATGGCCTTTCGCTGCCTACTACCTACACCTTCCATTTGTTCATTTTTTACAGAAATTAATTAGGTATATTCGACTGCATGATATAGACAAACATAGTAGATAGGTAGTACCTATCTGTTTGGATATCATTGATGACGGAACAATTTTTTGTAGTGTTTGTAATTTTATATTGCCTTTGAATTATCATGATTAATCATTCATTGGTTGATTTTTTTCTTTTGAAAAATTTCTAGGCCTTTGTCTCAATGTATGATTTTTGTTTTGTTTTCCTTTTTGAGTTTTTTTTGTAGATTTTTTTTTTCTACAATAATTAACGTTTTTTGGCGGTTCATTTATAATTTAAAATCCACTGAGTGTATCCCATCTTCTAAAACATCGAATTGCGATTGAATAATTATGACTTTTGTAATAATAAAGTATACCTGATTAATCGAGGTCGTTTGGTGTCTACTGTTTACAGTACCCTACTCCTAGGTACCTAGGTTTACGAGTAGGTATAGAAGAAAATTAGGTACTGAATTTCGAATTTTCACGAAATTTTAAATCTATCAGTCTTAACTAATACCAACCTTAAATTTTTTCCCCAGAATTTCGAAGATGAATAAGGTCAACTAGGCTAATTGTAAACGCTTTTTGCATTTTCATTTTTTCCCAATCTTTGAAATAAT
>FIZV01014610.1:0-15892 GCA_900050545.1 Trionymus perrisii | reverse complement strand
TCATTTTGGGAAACCATAACCTGTACGTAACCAGAAACCATTTTATGAGTCTTATGTCATCTGGTGATCCATAACCCATAACCAGAAACAAAAAAAATAACGGTTAACACCCCTGATTTTGATTTCGTTATAAGTACCTACGCACGATGTAAGTTTTCTATTTATTTTCATACTCAAATATAAAAAATATCATTATCGTGCTGTATTTTACTCTTTAGATAGGTAAAGAAATCAATCATCCGTTCACATGGCGTTTCTAAAACCATGGCATGTTTGTTTTCTTTTATTCTGAATTTTCTAGTTGTTTTACTCCATAGCTTATCGTTTGGGGTATTCGAAAAATTTGAGACTAGCCACTTCCGGTAATGCTGCATTTACCATGAAATTTAAATGCTATAGGTAAAGAAATAAGCGGAGTCGATTTAGCTGAAGCAATCAAAGATATTATTACAGGATTTCATCCGGTGTAAAAATGAACCCATTTGGAATGAAATTTATAATTTATACGATTTAAAAATGTGATAATTGTGATATAAAACATAAAACAAAATTTGTTGAATTTTCGATTAAAATCATATACAGAAACTCAAATTGTTTACGATATTCTTTCATAATTATAATCTTGTTGACAATGTTTCAATTAATTCGTTGCTATCAGCTAATTTGATTAAATTAGACTTAATAACGTCGATTCCATAGTATGCTCCTGCTATAGCTCCTGCCATACTAGCTATCCTATCAGTATCACCTCCTAATGATATCGCATATTGGAGTGTTCAACGAAATGGGTTATCAGTCTACAAAAATTAAACAGAAAGAAATGTAAGTCGAAGAAGTCAAATAAAAATCACTCATCTAAATTGGAAATTTACTTCGATACTGAGAATAGGTTGTTGAGCTCAAAGGAAACCATAAATTGCTGTTATTGCTTTGTACATTTATACATGACTACCCAGCTCCAATTTCGTTTCTTAGTAAGATTGTTATTTTATCGTTGATTGGTTTATCTGGAATGACTGGAGTGAAGGCGACTGATATTTTACAACTTTCTTTAGACTCGGAAGTTGATCCGAGTTCTTTAATCGTAAGATTCATAAAGAAACCTTTTTATTAAACGATACTCCAACAAATTACAAATCTACAACGATGATTAGGTACAAATACATGTTTTTCTTCGTCAATCGTTACGAAACCTTTTTATTAAACGAATACTCCAACAAATTACAAATCTACAACGATGATTAGGTACAAATACATACATTTTGACTACCTACTTGTTAATAAAAGCTTGATAAATGATGATGAAACTTACTTCCACATCTTTTGGGATTGTTTTTCCAAAGTCATGAGTAAGCGTACCAGTTTGTGACACATTAAGCAAGTAGGCAACTTGCAAGCATTCTCTATTGAACAAATATTCATAAAATTGTTGGAAAATATGTTTTATGCCTCTAGTAACCTTTTAGCTTCCCACCTATGCCTTCATATGACCTTTGTTGTTGCTTTTTTTTTATTTATTTAAGATATTTCTCAGAAAATCAATATTCACCAGTTTGTGACAGCTATGCACCAGTTTTTCTGACAGCATGTGCCAGTTTGTGACATTTTAGTATTTTTTATTTTTTTAACAGTTTTAACTTTAAAAACGCTGAATTTTGATACCCATATTGCCCCCTTTTATCGAAAATTTATAGGGCATATTTTGGCATATTTATTATTTTCACGTTTTATGGAATATTTTTGACATATTTCGGACTGGAAAAAATATATTATATGCGCATAAAACACGATTTTTAGGACATAAAAATCCCATCCCTAGAAATTAACTCACTTTGCTGAGATAGGTGACGAATGTTGTCATGGAAAGCTACATAAATTTCACTCAGGGTAATTTTTGAGTATTGCAGCTTTTTCGTGGTGATATAACAGTGTTGTAGTATAGAAAACATGTTTTTTAATTCTTACGATATGATGGAATTCGAAATAAGACACGTCTGGAATTTTTGGAAAAGAATATACTTAACCTGGGTTGCTCTTGGTGTTGACAGGTACCAAAAAATTTCCTCTCAAGCGTCCGTTCTTTGCTCCCTCGACTTTCCCTATGAATTCTTTTACTGTTTTTCCAATGGCGAACTTCACATCAACCCAGTCTCCTACTTTTACTTCCTTCAAGTTATTCTATCAAAAAATATTCACCCAGATATAGGTACACATAAATGAATTTGAGTAGATATTACAAAGTTGAAGGTTATACTCACATTAGACGACGTACAAGTAAGATTGCGTTTGGTTTTTTTTTTCGAGTATTCGTTTCTGATTTTTTCACCTCGCCAGTTTTCGATTTTTTATCGGCATCAGCTTTCGTTTTTTTCGCCTTCTACAAAAAAATTCAAAAATAGGTGATTAGATAATCATTAAATTTAACATAGAAACTCTAAAAATGGAGATACAAATGCTTACATTCACTTTATTTTTTTTTTCGATTTCCTTCAAATTCCTTTTCTCCAACATTTTATTACGTTTTCCGAGTTTTTTGGTTTCGAGTTCAGCCTTTTCATTTTCTTTGGCCTGCTGCAGCTCCAGCCACTTCTCCGACGTGAGCACTGATGGTAATTCCAATTTTTTTCGAATCTTTTTGTCAGGGTTAGGTTTATGTTTATACCTCGTAATGGAATTTAATACATCTTGGACATTTCGCAAACGACTTTTTGGACTTTTTTAGGAAGAGGAGTCTCATTAACTAACAGAGAATTATGTGTGTTGTCGAGGTCAGGAGTTTCAGCCGATTTTGTTGTAGGAAGCGTCGTATTTTCAGCGGAATTGGAATTTGATTTTTCAGGATCTGGCTCAGCTACATTCGAAGACATCTGAAGCAAAGAAACTTCATTGTGAGATGAATCGTTGTTCTCTGATGGCGAATACATCTGAAGCAAAGAAACTTCATTGTGGGATGAATCGTTGTTCTCTGATGGCGAATTATTCGATGAGTTTTTCTCTGGCGGAGAATTGTTTGACGAAATCCCACTTAATGGAGAAATATCTGCGGATACTATTTCTATTGGAACCATATAACTATCTTGAAACGAAGTATAAGCTGGCGTTGACGTAGTTGGCTCTTCTTGAAGCAAACGTAAAGTGTCCGCTATGAAAAAGTCATTACCCTCGTCGTTTAGAAAATTATCCTCGTCGTTTGGAAACAATTCATTTGATATCGTATCAGTTGGATTTTCCAATAAAGTGTTTCGTTCGTTTGGCACCTCAGAAACTTTTTCTTCGAATAACATTTTCCAGAAGTTGAAAAAACTATGTTTGGTAGAATCTTCGCGAAGTTTATTTTTTCGGTGACAATGAATCAAACAGATGAACAGGTGAATTGCCATCAGATGGACATTACACACAGTGCTGCTACAAAGGAATACGTCTTCGATTATTTTCTTCTCTGCCTTTGCTAGAATTTCCTACTGTTTTGGTGATAGGTTGTTGTTTTCTGGGGCATAAGTAATCTTCATTCCAATAAAGACAAAAAATTTTCCTGCAAAGAAAAATAATGTCGGCCACGTTTTGAATTAGCTAACTTGATCACACGAATCACTTGTGCATATTCTATGTACACTTCATCTTTGATTTCGGGATATGTAAAATAAACTGAGAATTTGTTCGAGGGATTTTTTCTCGAAAAATCTACCTTCAATTTGGATTTTTTAGTAGACAACACCTTCCCTAAAAAATTATAAATTTACAGTTTGGAAAAGTAATACTTTGGTACTTATCATACTCGTACTTATCACTTAAGATGAATTGAAGAAAAATAAATCTCACTCCAGCTCACTTACATACGTATAATCGATTTTTTCGGGGGTTGTAAACTTTGCAATAACAATATCTCCCTCCGATGGAGTTACATTTGCATTTTGCATCAGAATTTACGTAAATGTCTTACTTACACTGGAACCGACAGGTTTTCCATGTGAAAATTTATCTTGATGGCGTTTCGTGGAGGTCCGTGCTAACTCAACCTGCGCACATTTGTTATGACGACAAACATAGAGATATACACCTCGATTCTTTGATCTCTTCATAATAATCATAGAGATGTCCACCCCTCATTCGCCTTTGGTAACAACAGAATTAAATGTTCTGTGTTCATGTGTGAATACCGTGTCACCCATTGATGGCATAATTGTACGATTTTCTGCTGGTAACTCAATGAAATATACCTAATTAACTTGTCTGTGGATGGAACAATCGATAAATTACTTCACTTGAAATAATTCTTAATCGCAACCTATAAGTAAACTACTCTTGTGTGGAATTTGGCAACGGGAAATTATCAGAGATATTTCTATTTCAGATTATAAATTCGCGATGAACGAATCAAGCGAGGCGCACGCAAAAAAGGTTCCAGAAAATGATCCAGTTGCCTCCAAACAATTCGTACATTACGTCGCATTGCCAACCCTGCAAGATATGGCATCTCATCGTATAGCTCTGGCAATCTGGTGTAGTTACATTTCTTCTCATTCGAAGCCTATCAAAGTGACGGACATGTTTTGCGAAATGCTTCGCGACGATTTCATTCACTACCTCGGAATCGAAAACAGCTACTGGCAAGGACTCGGTGAAATGATGAAATCTTTGAAGACACCAGGTACGATCGAAAATATTCTCAAGTTTGGTATTGATGCAGTCGTCCACGAAACCAACATGTGCATTAAGTATTTCCAACGCGAAGTATTTTCCAATCATTTGCACAAGTATCGGATTGAACATTTTGATATGAATTGGTGCGTTTGGTTGGGAAATGTTAAAATAGATTATGCGAGGACTGGTGCCAAAATGTTGTCTGCTTCTGAATTAAGCGAGGCGCAAAAATTCGTCATTATGTGCGAGTTTTGTATGGAAGAAGAAATTAGAAAATTTCCTCTGGACTCGTTTCCCAACTCGTTTATCAAAAAATTAAGTTTCCATAGAGCTTCCCTGACACATTATTGGATTTGTTATTTGAAGAACGAATTGCATGAAATTCCATTGGGTGACTTCAGCTCGATCGATGTGCTTATGGCTTGCACGTACGATAAACCTTGCTGGGCAGCTTTTGAGTATTTTTGGCAACGTTTAGGAGACAACGATAAAGTATCTGTAGCCGAGTTGAAGCTCGGTCGACATCATACCCCGATTTACCACCAAGAACTTATCCTTTCCACGATGTCTTTGAAACAGCAGCTTCTCCTATTATCGATTATACCTGAGCGAATCCTTATTAATTTCTTGAATCACTTCGTTTCAAACGACTCTGTAATGTGGGCTTGGAATAATTCCAAAGATCTAATCACTCCTGAACAATTTGCCGAAGTTGTGATTGAAGTTTTCCGTCGTAAGATCCGATTCGAAGAAGTAATTTGCTTTCTTTTGGAAATATGGCATTCGGCTTCAGATGATCAAAGAAGTCACGTAATTGAGACAACGGCAGATGAAATAATCCGAACATTTTTACGTACGAGCGGTCAATCTAAGGCTGCTTTTGAATTTTTATTCGTGCTTTTATCGATGAAAAGCGATGATTTTAGGAAAGCGACTATGTTACAACAATCAGACCAAGTCGCAGATATTGAGGATCTTGATTCGATGGGAAAAATTATCAAACTTTGCTTTCCCATCCCGGCTGATCAGCTGGAGTATAAATCACGCATAATGGGATCTTTCTCCATGCAAGAACGAGCCGTAGAGTTATTCCGTGATGGGAATTTTGAGAGCTTAATTCGCAAACTGAAGTTTTACTCAGCGGATGCTGAAACGGCTCGAGAGTTCGTGAAAAAGTTACTAGGGTTGAAAGGTATTGCAAAAAAAGAGTATGTAACCAATGTCGAGAAATGGAATAAATTCAGTCAATTCATTAATGAAATGACCTCGTGCTTTTGTACGGATGATCAAGATATATTCGATTTATTGCAAATGAAAAAGCAGTTGATATTTTCTTTCGCTGAAAACTGCCCGTCTTACTGGAATCGTGACATATCCCAATTCCGTAAAGTAATTGAACAAGAATTAACCTTCGAAGAACTAACCAAATTGAAGGTAACTTTATTAAATGCTTTTCAAAAAGTTACCTCTTCGATGGAATATTGGGTTACCTTTGAAGCGAGGTATATCGTAGATTTTCTGTCTTGGAGTCTCGATGGTGATGAAGAGAAAATCAAAGAGTTCAAGAAGACAATTCCAATTGATGAGCTCTTCGACAAGGCGATTAAAGACATGAATGGAAATGGATTTAGACATGAGTATGAAACTTTGGATGGTTTTAATAAATGTTTGAGGTGGTATTTCGTCGAGGATGATTTGGCCAAAGTTTACAAAATACGAAGGATGTACGAATTCGATATGGAATCCCTGTGTAGGCTGTTGCCACAATATGCAACGGGTCCTTGGAGAGAACTTGCGCAAAAGTTGTTTGATGGTGATCTAGAGGAAATTCGTAAGTTTGGCTTGAGGCAGTGGAAACACGAGTGTAAGAAGAAGGGTATGAAGTTCCCGAGTGATGGAAAATGAATTTACTTTGTCTTTGTCCAGAAAAGTTTATTACTTTTTTGTTGTTTTTTGATGAGCAACCATTTTTGAAGTATGGAAAATCAATATCATTAGGTATGTTATGTTCATTTCAAATGAAATTGAATAATTGAACGTACATTATAAGATGTATCTTTGTTTTAGAAAACAATTACTTTAGATCGGTTGTATTGAATTTTGATCATGTAATTAGAAAAGTAGACGATTGTGATTTCTTGTTTTGTAAAATGATATTATTTGTATGTACCTAGACCTACCTATGTGTCTACTTGTGTAAACGTTTATATTTTTCTAATATGAATGTGAGCCAGAAGAGGGAGAAGTTCTAAAATACATTTTTTCTCAACTTTTTCTGCTTTTCATTGTACGCATTTATTTCTCATTCTCCCCTCTTTGCTTTTACTCAATACTCCATTAGCTAATAACTTGTGATTATATATGAGTCTGATCATAGAAAAAGTGTCAATCATTATAATTATCACTGCCATGTAGAGTGGACTTCGGTGCCCCTGGGTAACCGAATATATGGCGCTATGCATCCAACTGTCACCTGCCATCAGGAACTGACTGGCATTATTTTGCCTGGTTCGCCAGTGCCTGCTTAATCTTTTGGCTGCGTTACCAGTTGTGATAGTTAGCCACATAAGTAGACAGCAGCATTGTAGGATTATCTTTTTGCACCCTCTCCCCCCACCTTCAGGGCCATCCTCTGCTTGCGCATTTCAACACTTTCTCAATTGTTTTAGATTTTTCATTGACAAGACAAAAGTCTCCCCAAATGGACGGGTGATTGACTTGATGAGGGAAAAATAATTTTTTAAGTTGAAAAAATGAGAACTGTTTATATTACACTGAGAAAAATTCCAAGGTTGAAAAAAAATAGAATCAGATATTCTAAAGATAACATTCATCACCTACCAAAATTTGTTTTTCTTTTTCAGTTATCCAAAAATGGACATGTCGCTATCAACGTCGATCGATTTACAAGGAATCCAATCCTTGTTCAACGAAAAGTTTCCGAGTGCTCAGGAAATAGCATCTTTCAAGGTAGCCATTTCACTCTGGTACAATTTTCTATTCGGTGGAAAATTTGACGAAGACGAGGATGAACTGGGAGACTCGCTGAACGAAAAGTACCGAGCAGAAGTCGAAAAATCTTTACAGGTTCTTTCTGCTCCGAATCCGATCAAAGATTTGGTCAAAGAATGTCTGGTTGCGGTTGAAAATGAAATGGATAGTTGGATATGTTACACGAAATATGATACATTACCGAGTGAAAAGATACTCGTGTGTCGTAGACATTTGAAATGCTGCGTTTGGCAATCCAATGGAAAAATAGATTATCGAAAAAGTGCTAAAAAACTGCTACAGTTGTCTGATTTAACTTCGGTGGAAAAATTTGGCATCATGTGTAAATATTGTATGGAGAAAGAGATCGAGAACGTGTCCATAGACGCCGAACTCGAAGGTTTTTTCGAAGAAGTTGGCATAACTAGCAGTCCCCTGACTTTCTATTGGATTTGCCACTTGAAAAATAAGAACATTGAATTGGATAAGAAACACGCATCCGTTGAAGGTTTAATAATCAAACAGTCTGAGGTTGATAATTGGTTCGCGATTGAATACTTTTGGGATCGTCTGAATGAGCAAGAGCAGATCACCCAAGCTGCCAAATTACTGACCAAATGGTTTACCATTAAATTTCAGAAACTATTGTTGGCTAAAATGAACGAGTTCCAGGTACATCAGCTGATCACTGAGATCCCAATAGATATTATTGTCAATTTTTGGACGAGATTGGCCGAGCCTGAGACAGCTATCGCGTTATGGATCAGGGTCAAGAATTCTTTGACTGGCGAACAGTTCCATACTTTGCTGGAAAAAGTGTGCGACGAGCGGATTTTTCAGGAAGATTGTATTCCTTTGATGGTGACATTATGGAATTCGGCTGACGATTGTCATAAGAGTTATGTTTTGGAGCACAAGAAAGAGTTCATCATCAAGCATTATTTCATGCCCACGTTTTGTTCAAAGGCCCATACTTTGAAATTCTTACTCGCAATGTTGTCTTATTCGTCGGCCAGTTACAAGAAAGAGATTATGATGGAGCATGGGCACAATTTAACAGTCAATAATCATTTCTCCGAGGTTGACAAAGTCATCAAACTTTGCCTGCCCAGTGAAGATCAGGTCACACTATTCAAGAAACATATCATCAAGTCGACAGTCGTTCGAGATCATTGTAATCGTTTATTCGAAAATGGAGAAATTGAATATTTTAGTAAATTCGTCGAGTTTTACTCTCCCGATGACTGCATCACGAAAGATTTAAAAAAACAGGTCTTAGAATCGAACACTATCAACTCTGTCTTTATTTTTAAACCCTGCAGGTGGTTCGAGCTCGAAAAATTGGTCGATCAAGTCCATCCTGACTTGCCCTCTGCTATGCATGCTAAAAAGAAATTAATTTTGACTTCTGGAAAGAAGTGTTTGATCGATTGGTCCAATATCGAATTAATGCACCAGTTGATTGACATTACCACTCGATTTTTAACCGATGAAGAAATGATCGAGCTGAAGGACACGCTCAGCGCTAAATTTCGAGACAGACTTAGAAATGGTGTATACTGGAAATGGTTCGAAGAGAATTCCTGGCAAGTATTTGCAACCTGGTGCTTGGGATGCGAGGAGAAGATCTTGGAGTTTAAGCAGAGTCTGCCTTATGAGGAAATTTTCAATGAAATAATGGATATAATGATGGATCAATATATTTACGAATATGAATTCAAAGAGGAAATGCTCTCCGTAATGGATACATTTTTAAAATGGTACTTAGTTGAACCTGGGGAAGTAAAGAAGTATAAATTGAGTAGAGTTTTCGCGTTCAGTAATGTCGAGTTTATTGAAGCTTCGATTGCGAGGAGGGAAGAGCAATATACGAAAGTATTATTGGCATGGTTTTTGGAGAATGATGAAGAACAAATTTGTAAATTTAGGTCCAAATTTAGCGAAGATAAAATTTCTAAAATGATTTGAACTCTATGATTATTCGTGCCCTATGATTATTTATTAAGTTACGATGTAAATTTTTACAATGAATAATAATCTCAATAAAAGACTTTTGGTAGCCTTGGTAACAAACACTTCTTGAAAATTCTCTCTCCATGAAATCGTGTCGATGGTCGCTCTCTACCGCCTGCTCATTCGCTGGCATCTAGAAGAACTTTTGATTAAAATACATAGGTACCTTACTTGGGCCAGAGTCACATACACGAACAGTTAAATTATATTTTGACAGCTTACGTTTATAGAAAGCGGTATTGCAGCTCAAAAAGGGGGTTGGAAATACCTGTTGCAAGTCAAACGCAAGAAATTTTATCGTTTTAGATGATATTGCGTCCATTTTATCGGATTCTTTTTACTTACAAGTGAAATCTACTTCTTCGTGGTGAACTTTTAATTCATCTTCAAATTGAATCTTCGCTGTCTCATCTGCACATGACTTCATTTTCATATTTAATTTATCGCAATAATTACAGGTGTCTGATCTGGGGGCTTCTTCTTGAAACTTGAGGGGCTGGCTTTTGAGGAGACGTTTTGAACATTCCACGAATTACATCAGCAACGCTGGTTGGACGATTTGAAGCTGGTTGATCAAGAGAGTTGATTGGTGTTGAAGTCACAGCTTGAGTCAACAAATTATTTAGAGGCGAAGAGGTTGCAGCTTGAGTCAATGAGTTATCAAGAGATGAGGAGTTTAACCCTGCACTGCATGAATTGTAATTTTTTTTGCTAAAAAAATATATTATTGTAATTCTACCCATAAATAAGGGGAAAAATACTAAAAAAATTATTGGGCCCAAAATCGGCCCTCGGAGGCCCAAAAATGGGGCTATGCCATATGGGTTGGTCATGCATATGGGGTACAAAAAAAAATGAAAAAATCAGTAAAATCATTTATGTATTACGAATTGAGAATAATTTTAAGGTGTATGATACGATTTAAAGCAGTTTTGTGCTCCATTCAAACATCAAGAAACTTTGCACTTGCTACATTGAATTCGACTTTGACATCGGACCTTTTTTTTGAAACATCCGTTTTTCGCTTGTGACTGGCCAATGATCAAATCATTCGAATAACGAGGAGTGGCAAAAAATTTCTTCCTAGGTGTTTCCTCCTCTGCATCATTGGATAAAAATGGCCTTCCTTTCTTTCGTCGTGGACTCAAAATTTTCAAATTGCAGATTTAAAAAAAAAATTTTAATTATCAATGATCCAATAATTTTCTGAAATAGTCAAACGTTCAAAAATTGCCAAATTTTCAAGGTGTGTGACCAAAAAGTCACACATGTGTGACGTCGGGAGCGAAAGGGTTACTAAGATAAGAGCCCGGTCCGGATTCGGGTACCCGGTTCCGAATTACTTCGACTTTAACTGTAATCATATAGATTGAATCGTAAATAAATCTTACCACTTTTGTATTCGTATTACAGAAAATGAACCATTATCGGAAAACACACTTGTGAAAAAATACGCTAAAAAATACGGTTTTCACATTACTCGAAACGATAAGTTGAAAAATATGTACCTTTAAAAACTAAATTCCGTCGATACCTTCCTCAAGACATATTTTCCGCTGTCCTTAACAATTACAATACTAATTTTCAGGACAGCGCGATCTGTCTCGATCTCCTGATGAATTGATTTCTGGGAGCTATGAAATAAAATACGTAAATAAATAATAAGGCAAAAAAATACATACCTATAACCTACGATTATGTACTAAAATCTTACTTTTCTTTTCTTTTTTTCCCTTGTGGATTGCTCCACTGTAACCTTGCGTAGGTGTGTTTGGTTCTGCAAAAGTCCCCATCACACTATTAATATCATAAAATGAAAAATTCCTCTTCGTGATCAAAACTTATTTGAGGTAAAAAAAGAAAAAAAAAATCAGGGCTATTTACTATTGACTAATCCTCGCCATCTGCTCCTTTTGGCTTGGTATTATCAGCTTTAATACTATTAACCACTGCCTATACTCGGCTTCCTACATTAGCTGGCGTATGCTTTAATAAGTACGTCGCAAACCTCATTAAAATAATCTCATCTTCGACAGATATGATCTTGGAATTGGGATATTCGTCTTGCGGACGTATCAGCCTTCTCGTCTTCCTCGGTCTTGTCTGGTTCGCATATTCCGACGGTAATAAGCACTTAGACAACGTATCTACCAGTGCCTTTTCTCGTTTTAATTCCATTCGTATTTCCCTTTTCAGCCGCTCTAGCCTCATCTGGGCTATTTCTTCGCTATTTTTTGCAATTTGCTCATTCATCCCCACCAAGGCACGTCTTTCTTCATCTCGTAACCTTTTACATTCTCTTCCTACGTTTCCGTATATTGGTCTCAAATCTTCTTCGGTTACGTTTGAACGGCATAATGTACTGTTTGTCTATACCTAGTATGAGCCAAGAAATTTCCTCTGCTTCATCGTCACCGGCTTCTCTCGTCAGTTTACGTACCATATCGCAGTATTCTTCGCCACTTTGAAACACGCGCGGTGGCCCGTGTGGCCACACTCGTCTGCGGTAACGATTCCATCGTCGCGGGGGTTGTTGGCATATATGGATCTTCATTAAAATTTAAAAACACAAAAAATATAAGAAACATGCGTATACTGCTCACACTTCAAAAGGCTCAGGCTCTGGACGAGTAATTACCGGTAGGCAGGGGTGGAGAACGGACCGGAACCCGGAACTGGGGACCCGAAAAAGCCCCGATAAATTCTAAAATTCTAAAAAGACCCAAAAACCTGAAACCCGAAACCCGAGCACTTGATTTTACATTTTGAATTATAATTTGCAAAAAAAACGAAAGCCCCGAAAAAGCCCCGATCATGTTCAGGTTCCGGGTTTCAGGTTCGGGCGCGGACAATCTGGTTACAGGTTTCGGGTTCTGAATTCGGGCCTGAAGAAAAAAGACAAGTTTGCAAAATGTATTAGTAATTTACTACCACAAAATTAAAAAGAAACTACTGTTGTACTGTTTGATTATTTTTATATCATTCCAAAAAAAAGACAACTTATATTAGCATATAAGACGTGAAAATCGTGTCTAAATCTTGAACTCATCAACGCCCAATCCACTAAAGAAATAAAAATAAAAAAATAAGCCCCCCGACTCAGCCAAAAAGGACAGGTTACATCATCCTCGTCATTCAGCTTTTTTTTTCAGCAGGACCCGAACAGGCCCTGAAAAGCCCCGATCCTTTGTTCAAAGACCCAGAACCCAAAACCCGGAACCCTATCGTCTTGAGCCCGGATTCGGAACCCGGAACCCAATCGTCTTGGGCCCGGAACTGGAACCCGGAACCCGAAAAAAATCGTTCGGGTCCCCATCCCTGCTGGTAGGTCACCATAACCGAAAAGGTCAAAATCATTTGAAGTTGAATTGGTTGCATTGGTGGTGGTGGTGGTGTTGAGGGATCTTAAAATAAATAAAGAAAAACTAGTTACGAACCGTTGTAAGCTCGATGGAGTATCATGAAAAACACTCGACGAATTTCCATAAACTGGTTGAAACCCCTTGTTCCCCTGTATTACAATGTAAATAAGGCAACCAAATGTAGACGTACGAGGTTTTATAACTACATTTGTCAAAAATTTTGACTTACAATGTTTTGTACCTATTGTTTTTAATTCATCAGATCAATTTCTTTTAATAAGTATTAATTGTGAAGCGCGTATTTTCGCTTCATGAAAATAAAACACAACGCCATATACACGCGAAGTTGGAACAATTTGTATTGCAAATAAAATAAATGAATATGCTTCTTGGCTTACATATTAATGAAAAAAAACAAAATGAAAGATTTACGCGAATTAAATTTGCAGAAAAAAACACATCATTCGTAGCACATTACAATATGCGAATTATGAAACCAGTACAATTAGTACATCACAAATAAATAAAATACACTTTTCTTTTTTGTAAAAAAACTGATGACAATTGATAGAAAATATTTTGCACAAAATATTATAACAAAATAGTTATATCAGAAAAAACCATACATATTTAGTTTTAAAAATTGAAGCAGGATATAAGCATAATGATTTTTTTAGAAAGAATCTGATGAATGTATCGACTTGAAGTAATGCTTTTTAATTATGTAATGTCTCTCGATGGCATGATTATAGAAAAACCCACCCCACCTAAATTTCGAGATAACTGCAAACTATTGTTTGCACGTGCCATCGAGAGACGTTGCATCTAAATTTATCAGCTAGGTACCTACCTAGCTCAGCTAAGTAGGTACCCAACTGCAAAGAATCGGTATAGGTTTCCTTATCGTTATCTATGTATATTTTACGCACTTCATACATGCGTATTTTTGTACGCATTACACCACATTTCTTATTCCGAACCTTAAAAGCTCTCTCTTTGACCATTCGTACCGACTGCAATAGGGGGTGTTGATCACCCCTAATACCTACGCCGGGCTACGCCTACATATTTTTCTCTCACCTCTTAGACCCTGAAAAAATTACCCAACATTTCTAAAAAGAAAAAAGCCGCACTGACTTCGTCTTAACAACCATTTTTCCGCAGCAAAACAGATTCCGCCCTCGTTGTCCCCTCTGTAACCTGAAATTACACCTTAATTGGGTAAAATTTGTCGGCAAAATTTCCTCATCGAACGAATAAAAAGTAATTTGTCAAAATACTCGAAAAAGTTCTACCGTTAAATTGGCTATTTTAGTAAAATTAAAAGGTTCAATACGTATAAGTAAACGTAGGCACACAGATTGAAGCTAATTTTCCGATACTTGTGGTACAAATATGGTATCGTAATCGTGAATACTCGTACCTTCGATGTAGGAAATGAACAATTAGGTAAATGTGAAATGGTTCATCAGTTACTTACCTATATTTAGAGAGACACTACCATCCAAGATTGCTGTATGCTTTTGATAGGCTTCATTTCAAAGATGAAGCATTTGTTGAAAATGCATTAAAAAGTTTAAAGAATATTTTAAATAGGTCATTTTTATGTATTCGGAAGCGATAAAAATAGTAATTTACGATCAACTAGTGAGTATATAGGTATTATTTATTGCACGATACGAATAAAGTTACTGGCATATTAAAAAAATTAATTCTTCACATGCACCAATGTAGCTAATTTTTATAACCTTTTTTGTTTCTACTTTATATGTCTACGATGAGTATCAATTTTTATGCGATACTTTTTTATAAAAATATGTAAGTAAGTAAATTTTCGAATCATGACTTCTTCCGTTTACAATCAAAGCAATCAACATTGCCTAGTTTTTAGTTTTGGATTTAGGTAAATGTAACTTCTAAACGTGGAAAAAGTTATTTTATAATTATGGCCCAAGGTGGTGTGAATTTTTCGCACCGACGCGACGGCTAAATTTTTACGCTTATTCGAGACGTGTCTGTCATGCCGGTTGTATAAATCTTCTAGAATAACTAATCTAGCCAGGTTCTGTTTTCGTACGGTAGTTAATCTTTGTTACATTACGAAAAGCGTACTTAAATTTATGTATTACGTGTATATTTTTAAAAATTATTTAACAAGCTTTTTCTTCGGCGTATTTTTGTCGCAAGTGTTTCAAATTATGGCTAGAATAGGAGAAGGAGGAAACGTGAGGAGGATTAATGAAATACAAAGGTATAAATTTGATCGTTTATATAGCAAGATGATTTTTCCGAATTGATTGTAGGCAATAAATCGAGGTGATTTGCTACCTCGATATTTTCTCTGAAGGATTCGATGAGAGAAATTTTTCAAAAATGAAAAATTACAAGAGATGATTACTCGAAGATTGATTTCTAGAAAATTAAACCAGATTAATGATCACAATTTTACTAAATTTATCTTTACGGAGACGTTTTTCTTGTACGAATTCTTTACTTATTTTTATAAGATTGTACCGACTTTAAGTTAAGTTTTTATCTATTTTTCCTACGATGTCAAGTCAACACTTTCACAGGTGTTTCGTGAGTACAAAATTTAACTTACCTAGCGTTGATATTTTTACAAAATATCTAAAACTGAATTCATTTTATAGGTAGACTTACGACATATGGATGAGAAACAAGATTCAAATGTAGTGGAGGTCGGCGTAGATTTGTCGGAATTTTACATGTCGGTCGAATGGGACATCCTGGAGGTCCCAGCTGTCAGGTATTTTATTGCGTATATATTTTTTAAGTTGATTTGTCACTAAAAAAAAAAAAAAAAAAACTTCATATAAAATTTATTGATTATGAATTTATTCGAACTTCACTTGAAAAACCTTGTG
>FIZV01014607.1:0-11774 GCA_900050545.1 Trionymus perrisii | reverse complement strand
AATATCCACATCGCATCGGTTTTTTTTTTTATTTCATTCGAAATTTAAAAAAAAAAAAAAAAAAAAAACATCTATCTAAAAATTACTCTTCCGCAGTTTACATTGCCATTAAATTAAATTCTGCACCGACTCGTTTTTCAAATAAAGATAAACGATTGCAGGAAGCAACGCCAAACAGTTACAAACGCGCGATAATTTATTTTGCCGCAATATTGGCGGAAAAAATTATGAAAAAAATTGCAATATTTCCGCCCGAGACATTAAATTTCGTTTTAAAAATGGGATAATTGCGATAACGGGGTAGTCGATTAGAAACAAAAGCATAATCACAATAGGTTACCTCAGCATCGATGATTTTTTTCACGTAACTGCTACACTCGCAACTGCTGAACATGCAATTTCTAAAATCTAAGTGATGCATTATGTTTCAATTTCGGATAAAAATTCCAACAAACGATCGACGAATAATATGGAAAATTAATCGCGGATAATCGTTAAAGAATGATTATAACTCATAAACGTAGGTAATATCCGCAGGTACTGATTCTAGAATTTTAAAAGCCCATCTACGTACGTATAATTAATGAAAAAATTTAACTCCGTAGCTAAAGCTATATAACTAACTATGCGATATGAAAACGCCTATATCTTTATCTCGAGCTATATGTATACTCTGTTATCATGATCGTTTCATTATTGATTGTGATTAAAGAGACGTGTTTATTCCAGAATCCTCCACATACTGAAAACCTCCTTTTTTCCTATTCACACCTACGCGATCTTAGCAAGAATACTTGGAGCAGAAAAAAGAACGCCGTTGAATCGGGTGTTAAATTTTAATTAACAATGCGAATACACTTAATCCGGTACTTTTGAAGGTCGATCTATTTGTTTATGTTTCGCTTCGATTGCTCTTCACCTCTATACAATAGAATCGTATTAGAGCAATGTCCATGGATTTTCAAAAAAAAAAAAGGAACCAAAACTCGTCCAAACTCGATAATTGTCGGAATAATTACGATTCGAACAACCACCCGAATTCCAAAAAAGCTCCAAGTTCACGTGCTACGACTCGTACAACAAGGTTCTTGGTGCTATTGGTAATTATTTCAAAATAGAATAATCGTATTACCATTTTCATCGTGCTCCCATTCATGCTGGCAGTCAATAACGATATATTTTTGATGCGATACGAACTCAACAATACATCACGCACGACCACATCATACAACAGCACAGAAACAAGTACTCGATACCAAACAATACCATTGACAATGCATCATTAATTAACACGGCTGCTATAATAAAAGAATAAATATATCGGTGTAAAACTTAATACATTTTCCATTCAATCGATTATACCTAGATCTACGTTTATGGCAAAAGAAAATCTAAATAAATCAAAAATTTATGCGAAGAGTCACACGAACAATTTTTGAAAAATTTACACCAATTCGCGTACTCAGCATCATATCAATTTTCAATTTTTTAAAATGACCTTTGGTTAATTTTTGATATATAAAAAAGACTGATATCCTTAAAAAAATTTTAAGCAAACCTTAAACTTTTCAACATCGCGGAATTTATTGGTCACTTGAAACTTGAAAGAATTTGGCGAAATACAACGGCAATGGATTGCAAAATCTTTGACGCTTATGGGTTGAACTTTAGTAAGATTTTTAAAAAAATTCTTTAAAAATTTTACACTGAATAATTCAAAATTTTTGTAAAAAAATTGTTGAAAACTTTGTGTGAATTTTTTTTGAAATTTTGAGACAACTTTAATGAAATTGGAAGTTTAGCAAAAAACTTGTTTATTAAAACATTCTGCGAGATTTTTGAAATCAACTTCATTTAAAAGTTTTTGAATTATTTTTAAAATTTTGTGAAAAATTTGCTCCAGTTTTGAAAAAAATTTTAAGAAAAGTTTTTAACTTTTTTTTGGCGTTTTCAGATTATTTAAATAAAAAAAAAATCCAACTTATTACAAGTTCTTATGATTTTTGGTAAAAAAATTCATTTTTTTCTTTTGAAATTCAGTAAAAGGTTAATTCTGAGATTTTGTAAAAACTCTGTGACATTTTAAGCAACATTTCCCACAATTTAGCGATGATTCTCCCAAGTTCTGCGAAATTACTTTACGATTTAGTGAAAATTTTTTTAAAAAAATGGTAAAAATTTTCATTTTTCCACAATTTCGCATAAAATACGAGTATTACAATTTTTTGATTTGAATTTTGAACACTTATTTTTGAAATTTTTTGAAGGCTAGTAAAAATCTAGGTACCTAAAGATTGTTTGGAATTTTCTATAAAAAAAAAAAAATCTAAAGTTACATTATTAAAAATGTTGTCTCTAACTTTCGTGAAATTATTTTATATTTTTGTGAAAAATTCGCTAAAAACTTTTGTAATAATGATAATTTTTCTGAAATTTTTTATAAATCACTTGAAATTTTCAGGAAAATTCATTCAAAATTTTGTGAAAATTTTTTGAGCAACTTCTTTGAAAAATCAATGAACATTTCATGACTTTTACAACATTTTAGAATCATTAGGTATCTGAAATAAGAAAGATCCATTTTTGCTCAATTTTATTTAAACATACTTTATGGAGGATTCAGGAGGTAAAGCCCCCTTCCAAGAGATGCAACGCCGAATTTTAAAAAAAATTTGAAGCTTAGTGAAAAACCACCAGAATACTTCATATTTTTTTTTTTGATATTTTCCAACGTTCTGCAAAAAAATTTTATTTTTGAATTTTTGAATAATTCTCTAAAATTTTGAGATTTTGGTACTTAATCGAATATTTTCAGAATTTGCAAAGAAATTTTCTGTAATTTTATAGAAAATTCAAATTGTCAATTTTAAAATTTTCTATCTAGGTATTCTCTGAATTCTGTAAAAAAAAAAAGAAAAAAAGAAACGAAATAACGGGAAACCTCTCAAAAATTTTGTATTTTTTTTAAATTTGTGAAAAATTTTCTGAAATTTTTTGAAAAACTGTATAGAATTTTGTAAGAATTTCCTGTTTTTTTTTTTTTTAGAATTTTTTTTTACAAATTTTGTAAAAAAAAGAACGAGATTTTGTGAAATATTTTTGAAATTTATCTACGAGTACGCATAATCTTGTGATAATTATCGTTACGAAGGTTCGTGAAATTTTGAACGAAATTTTCCAACACTGATTGTGTGATATTTTTTTCCAATATTAAATTTTTTTTAACACTGAATTATTTTTTCCCTAATTTTTTGAAGCCCAGTAAAAAGTTATTAAAATATATTATGAATTTTTTTTGGAATTCTTCCAACTTTTTGCAAAAAACCTTCTACATTTTTTTTGGAATAATTTCAACTTTGGTAAAAATTCATTAAATTTTGTAATTTTTTTGATGTTTTACAGAGAAATGTTCGGCAATTTTATAGAAAATTCAATGAAACTTTTAAAACTTCACTAAAATTTTTCATGTCTCTCATTTTTTTTTCAATTAGTAAAAATTCTTCGACACTTTGTTAAAAAATTTTAGTTTTTTTTTCTTTCTTTTTTGAATGTTGTTAGTAAATTATTTTGAGATTATTTATGAAGAAGGAAAAAAATACGAAAATTTAAAGAAATCCTATTTTTTGATTTTTTTAGGAAAATGCTCTAAAATTTCTCAAACAACTTTATGATACTTTTTACAAATTTTCTGAAAATTTTTTACAAATTGTGTAGGAAAAAAATTGAAGTTCTTTAATATTTGACGAAATTTTTTTTATACTGCTTTGAATAATTTTCGGAAAATTGTGTGAACATTTTTCGATGATTTGTGATATAATTTTACTGGTTTGTGAAAAATTCTGAAGAAATTTTGTAAACATTATATTTTTTCATTATTTAAAATTTACGAAATTTTCAATATAATAAGAATGGAAATCAAAATTAGCACAGGCCTCTGCGAAACTGAGTTCTCCTATTACCTGAAGTAATATTTGAGATGGTTTCCTTGCCATTTACACAAAATATGACCCCTTCATTCGATTCATTCCTATCATCTAAAGGGGAAAAGTATCAGGAGATATTGAAAAATTTCCAACATTTTTTATTTTCTTTTTTTTCAATCTGGAAATCCTTGAAAAATAACTTTGGAAATCGTTTCCAACAAATACCAACAGAAAGCACCAAACCAACTCGTGAAATATTAACTGAAGTCGCTTCAATACACAGTAACCTAATTCTATGCCCGCACAGATACAGTAGCTTATTGAATTAGTTATTCTTCAAATTTAGAATTAGTCGCAAGTAAACGTGTTGATTTGTTTAATATTTGATTTCTCAAGTGACATCCACTTTAGATTAATGAGTAAAATACAATTTAATTAGAATCGTAAAATAAAGCTTTGTTATTCGTACACATTTTGATGAAGAAAATAAACAGCGCTGTCAATGCGATTACTTCGTGCTTCTTACAAAACTGACACGATTTTCGACTAAAAGTTAATATTTTTTATCACTCATTACTGATTTCATCAATTCAATACGATAAAAATCAAAGAAAACAAAAATAAAACTTCGAATACAGAAAATCAGGTAACGTGACTTTAAAGAAAAATAAAATGGAATTCGAGTATGTATGATTGGGTATACATAATTGTAATGCTTGAAGGAAATTAGTAATAATTTTTAGTAAATTGAATTGAAAAAAAAAAAATGAAAGTGAAAATCACAAAACAGTCTTATTTGTTAATTGCTTTGAATAAAACCAGTAATAAACGTTCCATTTTTTAAAATGACGAATTTTTTTTAAAGCGCCATTTACTGCTACAAAGGCGAGAGGTGTGACTAATTTTTTAAATTATGCAATTTTTTTAGCAGAGGAGAATTTTTTTTGCTAGGTTATATGTACAATCATACTTTTTTTTTTAAATTATACAATAATGGCATTGAGACAGCACCATCCATAAAAAATCGATCATTATTTGACTCAAAGAGAAGGCAGACGAGGAAAGTTCAAAATCCACAATCTGCAAATGTCAAAATTAGCACTTGTTTTTAGCAGCTTATCAAAATAATGCCATTCATTTCCCTACTTGCAAAAATGTTAACTTAAACACTTAGAAAAGGTTCCTGTCATCACAGAAAAAATAATTTATGTTGGTACTTAATATGTTAAACATGAACTATGTTGACCTAAGTGAACGCTGATTAAATTCGTTATCATCCTGGTAGTGCGATTTTTATTACGAAAAGTTTAATCAATAAAACCAAATTAATCAAGTCTTACTTTTCTCAATTTTTTCTTGAATTTTGTCCCGCATTCAAAAGAAGGCAATTTAAATCTGATGATACGCATAACTATACCCAATACGAATATAATACAAACGAGTTAAAACCATAAGTTTTCAGAGTCACAACTACTGCAAAAATATGGTGAAAAAAATTTTCAACTTCAAAATTTCAATGACGTATTAATTTTTTTTTCGCATAATGAAATTTTTTTGAAACACATTACTAGCTAATATGCAATTAAATACGGGAAAAGCGTCCGTTGTTTGAAAAAACAAACCATAAAATTTCCAAATAATCGTACTTTTTGCAGTATTTGAAACCTTGTTTTTAAAAATTGATAACTTCGACAGGTACATACATATTACATACATACTGTAAAGTACATAGTACACCTACACAATCCACAAAGCACAAATATTATCAAAAGACGATTACTGATTTTAGATTTCGTTCGGTGGCAACACTGATTTGGTACTCGTACACGATTCAAAATATTTTTTAGATTACTCCGGTAGGAAATTATTACTCTTTAAAAGGCAAATTTGGATTATTACACGTCTGAAGTAAAAATTGAACATATGGAAAAGTAATTCAAATTTCTGAATGAGTCATATAATAAGGAAATACTTGGTAAATGCATGGACTGAATGAATGACAAATTTCGCTCGAGCCAACTTCAATGAAAAATATTGATAAGAGTATGATCGTATCATATGAACCACGAACGACTAAACTAGTACAAACGATTATCTATCACATCTTGACGTTCAATTGTTTAATGATACGAAATCATACCCGATACACTTTTCAGAAGCTGAAATATTAATAGAATGATACATTAATCACAGAACTCTAATAACTTACATTCTGCTGCGAACTAATACATACAAATACGTAAATATTGAGAAAAACACTACCATATAGTTAATGAAACAAAATAAAATAAAATATTGGCTCAATATTTATGTAACTCAGATGAAGTTGAAAAGCAAGAACTGAGCTAATGAAGAAAATTATTAGCATGTGCACATTACTAAGCCACGTTACAACTCACGATTATTACGATAAGAATAAACAATGATAAGTAAATGATTCGCAAATTGGTAAAATAAGTAAACCAAATAGTTCATTATTCAACGCGACGTAAACTATTTCAAGTTGATACACAATGGAAAATTAGCTTACAAGTGTCTGATTTAGATATCGAGTACTTATGTAATATTATTAACTACACTATAAACTTACTCACCTCATCAAGAATATCTTTATTTATTAGGATTATATCATCGGGTACGCATACGTCGCTCATCTTCCTCACCCTATGATATTTTATACGATTCGTAGACAAGCGCACCATGATACTTTTTCAACAGCTTTTCCATCACTTTGTACTTTTCTTTCGCTCAAACTCACATCAACTTTTCAATAAAGTCGAAAACTAGCAAACTTTACGGTTTTGATAATGCGCGATTCATCTCGGAGAGATCACTTGAAACACAACACTAATGTACCGAACTTAATCATAGTTTACGAATTACGATTCTTGGAATGCATCAAACATTCCCGACTAGATCAGAATTTCACTTGTTCAAGCGTATCAATCTAGAGTACAACGAATTCCGGTACAGACGAATTTTTCACATTTCCAGAACTATGATCTTTGTCGGTTGTCTGGGAATTCTGGGATGGAATGGACCTTTCATAAAAACGAGAAAAATATCGAGATACGTATTACTTACGCATGCGTTCAATTTCTTTCATGAAAACATGCAAATGGAATAAAAAAATTGACTTGATCGAAATCAATGTTACCTTTTAGTTAACGTAAAAAGGTAGGAAGTGAAAATCATTAAATCAAGCGGTACAGGTACAAAATCAATCTTGGAAAACATTTCAAAATAAATCAGCTGATCACTTTACCTACTCCTAATAAATTCACCAAAAAATCAATATTTTTGAAGAATTTTTGAAAATAAACAGAATAATGTTCAACATTAACACAAAACAAACATACTAATCTATTGATAAATTTTACTGAAGAGAAGCTTTCATAATATTCACAAAAAAAAAAGATTTAAATTTATAGACTTTCAGTTTTAGTTCATTCATATTGTTTAAGTTAGTTGTGAATTTTCTTCAGAAATAGAAGTAAAAACATTGATATTATAAAATTTTAAAATAAATAACCAGAATACACAAAATATTATCGATTTATCAAAAATTAAATCTATAAGAGTGAATCATAGTTCTTTAATATTAGTGCTTTCATAATTTTTATTAACAAACACCACCAACTTCAAGCATTCTAACTTATGAAATTGCGGATCATAAAATATAGAAATTAATACAAAAATTTTTAATTTAGAAAATTTTTAATATTTTATGTAGGAAGAACTGCGGGCTTCAAGAAAGAAAAAAAGGTAAATACTTACTTTGGATAGACAATTCCCGCAAAACATTTTGAAAATTTTTCTTCAAATTCTTGATACACAAAAAAAATATTTATTACGAATATTCAAATGGTAACTGATATAACAACGGAATTGCATGGATCATAGTGGTAGGTATTGTTAACTTAACCGGTTAAGTGATAAACTGGCGACTAAAGTACAGAACAAATCATTTCAATGTTTTAAACAAAGTTCCCCTTCCCTGTACATTCCTTTCACGTCCAATTCATTTCGTGTCGCGAATACCTACTCAGTATAGTTTTCTTAGATACAGATATGATATTTCATTTTACTGAAATTAAAAGTACCCAGCGATGCATTTTTATCATGTTATTTATTATCATGCGGATACGTTCGCAGACTTTGGAAATTTTTATGACCTTTCAAATAGTTTAAAAAGTATTTAAGAATTGATTTCGATATTTTTTATGAGATTTAGTTTTTAAAAAATGTATCCCTATATTATTTAAACGTTGCGAATGTATCTTTTGTTCATGAAAAATCTGGCATTGAATTCAATAAACGTAGTATGCAGATGCACCACTGTTCTCTATACGATTTCATTAGAATAGAAATACATATAGCCATAGGTATGCAATTTCTAAATTTAAATGTTATATTATTATTGTATCTATGACTATCATTTTTTATCTGCATTTTATAAAAATGTATACGTTTTAGTTTTCGAATTATAGATATCAAGTAGTAGTACCTATTTGAATATTGCTGACGCTGAGTGTCTCGCAATGAACTTATCTAGGTAGTAGGTAGAGGTACTACGCCGCTTTTTAAGCAAATGCTGTTCTTCAAATTCAACACATGAACAGCGATGAGGTTGCCTATGCCTACATTACAAGGTGTAACATGAATTTTAAAATATAGTTTATGATTACCTACTAGAAAATCATGCACGCGGTGCGACAACACAAGACACATGTACCTAGTCTACCTACTACCTAGTACCTACATAAATTTGATCGTTTGAAAAGCCTGTTGTTTATTCGAAGTAGATACACATTTTTACTGTTCTAAAAAAAAAATTTGTGATCTTATAAAGCGATTTCCCCAAAGTTTTGAGGAATGAACTATTTACTTCATTCTTCAGTACTACGTTTATTAAAAATATATTGAGCTGAAATGAACAAACATAGCGTCATTATTTTGACGAAGAATAATAGTTGAAATACACATTTTAAAATTTTATCAATAATCAGCATTATCTTTATTGCATGCTTCAAATGATCGATATCTAAACGATATTGTTACTCTATGAAGTAAATTTCTTCTTTTAGGTTCTCAATTCGAGTACACTGGCTTACATACTTACACAGTGTTTATTCAGCTGTTGTATTTGACGAAGAACGCATGAAATGAAATATAAAAGGAAACTTGTTTGATCATAAGGAAAAACTGTGGCGTAAGGGAATGAAAATTCTATTTGCTACGTTTCATCGAATCGCGATGCAATATGAAATTTTGAACGATCTAATTTCCAATCTTTTTTCGTTTTTGGAGAACATCATACGAGTACATTAAATAAACGTTTTGAAAACACTCGTTTCTTTCGTAAAGCTGTTTGGCTCGATACCAATAAGCATCAAATATTCTTTTATAGCAACAATACCAAGATTTATGACGATTTTGCACTTATTTCAATCGTTCTAGTACGTACTTCGAAATGTAAATAACTATTGGAAATTTTGGGGAGATGAAAGTATTCAAATATCGAGTTGATTCCACGTTCGTTGAAAAGTAGACGTGAGATACTGCCTACCTATGTAAAATAAGAAAAACGTTAATTTTTCGATTACATCAGCAAAATATGAAATAGTATTCGTGATTCATGAACGATTCGTTTACACAACGTTCTACTAGGTTACCACGTAAAATTACGTTTAAATTTTAGACTACCTATTCGATGGAAAAACTCATTAAAAGTTCTCTCGTTTCAACATCCTATATAATTACAGAAGAGAAATGGAACAAACGAATACTTTTTTATACATGTCATCAAACACAATAAAATAAAACATTTTTTATAAGTACATTAAAAACGTTAAAAAATAAATAGAAAAACACAAATATTCAAACAGAAAGGCGATAACTTCTGTACAAGTATCTTTACGTTATTCGAAAATGCGTTACAACAATTTGACAAACGTAAAAAGTAAAGGTATATAAAAATCCCGACACTGACAAACAATCGTATGTATTGTACTGTACTAGAAAGAAAAAAAAGAGAAATAATCTTATGTCTAAAACGTCATGTTACCGTGTATAAATTTCTTTATCTTCTGAGATTATTCACCTCGTTCTCGAGTTTTCCATTTGCAACCAAGCACTGAAATGAAACACGATAATGCAATTAATTAATAACAACCTTATTAAAATTTAGGAGAAAAGAAATCTTTACGAGCAAAACAAAGTATACATCTGCAAAACTTAAAAACCGATCGGGAGGTTAAAGGTTGAATGATAAGCGTAAAATGTTGTATAATATCGAATAAACGATCAACGATGCACCAACTTAACACTCACGTAATCGTAGCTTAAATAAATTTGTTATAATTATGAAATCATTAATTAATAACATACGTTGCTACTTATGTCTACGGATTCTTTCTCCGCTTTAATACAATTGTTGATTTTCACTTTAGAGTCGTCTACTCCACTTTCATCACTATCAGCCACACAGTTGCTCAATTTCAGCCGAACTTCTACGCACAAATTAAAAAAAAAACGAGAAACAACGTAAAATTCAACGAAACGTGTTTCGATTTATCAAAATGACTAATTAAAAATTACCTTCGTTAGATTCTGCTCTATTAGAATTGTCTAATTGTTTGGTAAGAATTTGTAATTGGAGTTTTCTTTTCTTCGCTAAATACGATTTTTTCTCCTTGACGATCTTTAATTGTACTTTAGCAATTTCATTCTTCAATTGCTGTTCATCTTTTTTCATCTTATACAAATTCTCTTCTTCTTGTAAAATAAGCTTTATTTTTTTATGCCTCAATTCCATTTCTTTTTTCGTTTGACTACACGTGCATCTATTCACAGCTGTAGAGATGAAAAATTCAAGATAAAATTTGGTGAAATGTATCATCATAAACTTGATTAAATTACTGTTACCTTCATTGGGTTCGACAAAATGATCATCAGGTTCATGATGAGTTGTATCCTTGTATGCATCCTTATATGTATCTTCATTTTCAATGATAACTGTCTCAATGGGTAGTGTCCAATTATTCGGACTATTATTTGTTAGATAAGAATTTTCATCTAACGCAGTTGGGAAATCAACACTCATGGCATTACTATCTAAGGAATCGGAAATATCATCGAAATTAGAATTGCTTATTTTATGCTTCAACTCGCCGGAAGTCGAGTCGTCATCAACTAAGCGTTCACGAAGAAGTTCGTTTTTTCTTCTGGTTTTCAAATTATCCCATAATTTTCTTAATTGTTTCACACTAGTCTAAAATATTAAGAGTAAATTATTAGTGCACTTATGCAGACAAACTGATAAAATAATTACAATGATTTTTCAACATACTTCCTCATCATTTTGAAAATGAGCATTAAATTCAGCGGTAATACTTTCCCATATCCTTTGCTTCTCTCCTAAATTAGCTGTATCTGTTTTCTTATTTTCAATCTGGTTAGGCCTATACTTTTGAATCAGGGTTTTTAAAAAATTTATTTCCTCTGCGGAGAAATTCTTCCTCTTCATCGGAGTGACTTTTACAATACTATCAACCTGCTCAGCTGTAACTAGAACGTCAACAGAAACATCAGCGAAATGAAGTATGTACATTGAATGTAGCACGTTATGATTACATGAATATTTTTATGATGAAATACCTGGAGCATTCGTGAGCTTTTTCCTAGTGCACGCTAAATACATAATGACGATCGAACTTGATAAATCTTCGTCTAAATCTGGTTGAAATAAACTGAAAAGTTGTTAATTTGTTTCTCCCTTTTATGTTTTTTTTTTTTTTTTTTTTTTTTTTGTTTTTTTTGGCACTTCAGCTTTTTTTGGTTTTCCCCCTT
>FIZV01014586.1:0-16298 GCA_900050545.1 Trionymus perrisii | reverse complement strand
TTTCAAAAAAATTTTTTTTTAAAAAAAAAAAAAAAAAAAAAAAAAAATGGAAAACTAGTTCTTCGAACGACAAATTTACCATGAAAAAATTTGAGAAAAATAATAAAATCGTAACTTATTTTTCAAAATAAATGAAAAAAATATTACAAAATTTTGAAAAAATTGTCCATGAAAGAATAAATTGAGAAAAAAATTGATTCTTTACAAGATGAGAAAAATTAACAAAAATTTTGCCTGTTTTTTCTAATAAAATCGAAAAGATGAAATATTTTTCAACAAAATGAAAGAATTCTTGTTAAATAAAATTTTTAAAGTGTGCTTTCGGACATTTTTTTTAATTCAACGGGATAAAAAAAGCGACACGTTGAAAAAAAATCTAAAAATTGTTTTTTTGACGAAAAAGTTTTGAAAAAACACGAATTTTGAACAAAACAAAAACAGCTGGTTTCAGATATTTTTTTACAAAAAAAAAATTAAAAATTTTTTTAAAAATGTTTGTTTAACGAACCTAAAACAGACCTTTTCAACAAAATTTTAAAAATTTCTTCACGTGTAGAAAATCGAAAAAAAAATCATTTTCCACAAAATTAAAAGCGAAATATTACTTAAAAAAAATAAAAAAAAATTATAGAAATACTCTCAAATGAAGTTTTTTACTTTTTTTTACAATAAATTGACTTTTAAATAATACAACTTTTTTTGATCCGCTATGCTATGACAATATTTTATGATTAATTTTTCAAAGTTGCTTTTCAACAAAATTGAAATAAAGTATTTTTCAAAAAAATTAATAAAATCTTAATATTATTTGTTTAATTACCTAATCAAAAGAAGTTCTCCTTAACAAATTTTTGTTTTCCGACAAAATTGTGGAAAAAAATGTTTAAATAATTTTTGAAAAATTGTTTTTCATTTCTCGAAAAAATTAATAAAATCGATTTCAATTTCAATTTTTTTTCTTTCATAAAATGTGAATTAGAGCGATGTTTTTCGAGATTTCATTACGAGTAAAATACAATTGAATTCGTTTCAAAGAAACTGAAAAAATTTTCCAAGTACCAAATATTAAAAAATTAAATTAGAAAATTGTTTATAAAAAAATCCAATTTTCAAAATTTGACCTTTGAAAAAACTTCAAAAATATACTTACTTATTTAAAAAAAAAAAGCAAAAAAAAAACAACTGTTTTCAGCAAAATTAAAAAAAAAATGAAAAGGATTTTTTAAACAAAATCAAACTAATTGCCTTAGAACTAAAATTCTCTATTTTTTTGGAAATTTTGAACAAAATTTTTAAAGGTTTTAGACTAGTTTGAAAAAATTATTTTTCAAAAAAATTGTAGACTACCCGTATACAAATTCCGAATGTTGGAGGTAACCATTTTCAATTTTTTTTACAAATACCTATTATAGGTAAAATAATACGAAGTAAGTAAAGTACAAGATTTCGAAAATTAGGTCATTTTAAAATTTTAACCACTTAAAAGTTGAATAAATTTTTAAAATTCAACGAAATTTTACAAAAAATTGATAAATTTTAATTCTGAGGGTTCAATAAATGTTTGCAATTTTTTGTAGATAATTTCTTAGAGTTGGCGAATTCAACAAATTTTTAAAATTCATAAAAAATGTCAAACGACCAGTAAATTCAAAATTAGGAAAAATGTTTAAAACTTTGAAAATTGCCAATTCTCAATTTTATAATTTTTTAAGATGGATAAATTTTTTAAATGCTAAGAAATAAAAAAAAAATTGTTGAGTAAATTTTTACAACTTTTTTAATTTATTAAATTTTACGAATTTTGGAAACTTTTAAAATTTATTTTAAATATTTTAATTAAAAATGAATTAAAAATTTGTGTAGAAACTTCGAAATTTGAAAATTTAAATTAATTTTACAAGTTGGATTGTTTTCAAGTGGGGATAAATTTCTTAAAATTTTCAAGTCAAAGTTCATTTTTTCAGTTTTAAAAATTAAAATTTTTTTTGATATATTTTGGAAGTACGTGGAGAGAGGGAGGGAGGGGATGATATTTTTATACTTCTAAAAAAATACAGTTTATGCATTACCAAAAATTTGACACTTTGAAAATTTACAATTTCGTAAAATTATTGGATCATCAAAAATTAAAATTTTTTAGAAATTCAATAATTTTCAGAAATTTGACTACTTTTGAAAATCGAGCAATTTTTGAAAAAATTAATAATTTCTTCGAATTACCAAATTTTAGAAAATTCAACGATTTCGGTAAATAACAATTTTAGAAAATTTGTCAATTTTAAAAAATTTAACAATTTTTGAAAATTGTGCAATTTTTGAAAATTTGACAATTTTTAGCAATTCTTAAAAATTTGTCAATTCTTCACAATTTTGAAAATTCGACAATTTTTAAAAATTTAATGATTTTTGAAAATTCGACAATTTTTGGCAATTCGACAACTTTTGAAAATTTGACAATTTTTGGCAATTCTTAAAAATTTGTCAATTCTTGAAAATTTGACAATTTTAAAAATTTGACAATTTTAAAAATTTGACAATTTCAAAAATTTGACAATTTTTAAAATTTGAAAATTTTTGAAAATTTGTCAATTTTTGAAAATTTGACAATTTTTAAACATTTGACAATTTTTGGAAATTTGGAAATTTTTGAAAATTTGACAACGTTTGAAAACTTGACTTTTGACAATTGTCGTCAATTTAAAAAAATTCGACAATTTTAAAAAATTTGACAATTTTAAAAAATTCGACAATTTTAAAAAATTCGACAATTTTGGAAAATTTGACAATTTTAAGAAATTTGACAATTTTAAGAAATTTGACAATTTTAGGAAATTTGACAATTTATAAAAATTTGACAATTTCTGAAAATTTGACAATTCAAGCAATTCAATAATTTTTGAAAACTTGAAAAAAAACGTTACTCTGAATTTTATAGAAATTCCAACACTTGAATTTTTTTTAAATAGTACGTTTCTTCAAAAAATTAAATTTTCTATTCATTCCATTCAACAGCCCCTCTCCCCCTTTGAAAAAGTAACATGAATCAACTTTCTGAATTTTCTATATTTTTTCTCTCAGATTCGCCACTGCTTTGTCCAATACCAATAACGAAAAGTCGAATTGCCCATGTTGCCGAATTTGAAACTATTTAGAATTTCTCACTCGTAAAATTGAACTTGGAATTCAGAATTTCTCAAAATTTTACCGAATGAAAATTTTCCAATTCCGAACGAAAAATTATGGGGGGGAGGGAGGGAGGGTTAGACACCCCACACCATCCTCGCCAATAATACGTGTCGCTGCGTAACTCCAATGTACATCCTAGGTAATAGGTATTCCATTCTTGGAATCAGCTTACCTTTTACAATTTAACAATACAATCATAATCACAGCTCCTAGTACAGCGGATAGTATAGACACAATGGTAAGCGTTACCACCAAATTATGAGGAAACACGAGTCCGGTATCTGAAACACATAAATATACACCGCATTTATCATACACCGTTTATACATATAAATACGTTCCAATTTGAAATACACAAAACTTAAGTAGGTACCCATGTATGCTACGAGTACGTAACCAAATGCCCACAAAACCAGAATCAAAGAGAATGGTGCATATCGAGAAAAAGAAAAAGAACAAGAGAGAGAGAGAGAGAGAGAGAGAGAGAGAGAGAGAGAGAGAAAAAAAAACCATCATACATAAAACATCTCAATATCACTGGGTCCTAGTCTATAGGGTATGGGTAAAGTATCTCCATCTATTTCTATATGTACTCGTACAAGCACGTTTATTACAATCGATATAATTTATTACGAACGCGTTATTAGTAACGAAAACTAAATTAACCGCAGGCACGAAAATGTCGATGCTTTTTCTTCTCCACGGTTCACCTCATCTCCGCTTCATCGTCTTCACTCCGCGCCTCTCCGCATCTCCATCCTTTCACATAACAATTATTACAAGTACCCAGAATAATATTCACGTTGCAGACGGCAATGGTCAGTTTATCACTATAAAGAACACGACGCAAGATAGATTAAAACTGATATTAAAATTAATAACCTGTCAAAAAGCGCGCGCCTCGTACTCGTAATAACTAAATTAACTTTTCAAACAGTTTTTTTTCACTCCTTCCTATCTTCCTCTCGACGTCTTTCTTTTTCCTTTTCTCTATATTTTTTCTCGGAATGTTTAATTTTTTTTCATCATTTTCTTTCATTCGTTGTTGCTTTCTACGTATACACAAAGCCAGAGCCCTGCGTTCAAATGTGTAGTTGAGACATTCGCGAAAGGGGGCGTTCGAAGTTACTTACAAGTCCCTCCAGGGTGCAGACTTTCTTCCACCACGAGCCGGCCGCCATTTTGTGGCCTGTCACACCTCTGCATAGACAAATACATAATAAATATGTATACGAATACAGGGGATTAATTTACGAGTATTTTTCATTAACTCGTCCGATTCGATTGTCTACGCCAGAGCCATCAAAAGAACGATGAAGGCATACACATATACTCGTACTCGCTCGTACGAGTTAAAATATTCATATTATAATAATTAACAGACCGACCAACGTTCCGACACATCGTATCGCGAATGCAGCTCGAATTTCAATTTATTTATTAAAATATTATAATACCATATGCGGACGTCGGTCGGTCGGACGTCGATTAGAACCGAATGCGACGCGGCCAACATCTCTTCCAATTTATTAAATCCTAATTTAAATTAGTCTAGTCGCTGGTCGCCGGGGTAATTGGTAGCCTCCGGATACGGATCTGGATTAGGATAAAACTGGCCCGACTCAACAACAAAAAAGGTCGTAACCTGAGCTGTAAACATACGCCATACACACTCGAGAACCGCAAACGTAGATAATTCGCCCAAAAAAAAATACCAAAGAAAGAGGCTGCTAGTATGGTAGATGCTTCTTTACGGACCGTTATCTGCCTACCGCGTATCTGAGCAGATTCTCGTGTTAACACCCCCTTTGGTTTTTTTTTTTGCTCCGCTTTGCTCACAGCTTTACCGCAGCCAACCCGATAATTTCTGATTTAACGCTGCTTTTTTGACAGCTATATCGTTTCCGTTAAATGGTCGAGTTTTTTTTTCTCCACACTTCTTCTTCTATACTTCGTACTTACTCCTCCTCTCAAATGACTTGATTAGTGTTTCGAGTAAGTGTATGGTTTATTTTCTCCAGTGGAATACACGTTTCTGATTTTTACGCGGTATCGTATTCTCTATGGGTTATGGTGTTTTTGGCGCAACCGGTTCTGAGAAAATTGTTGAAATTGATGTAAAATTGATCACGAGAAATATGTTCGTTTGTTCGTAGATGTCGAGATTTTGAGTATTTCAAAACTGGAACGAGCAAAAGGAACATGTAATATGGCCTACGAGTTAGTATAAGCAAGAGAACTAATTCAAGTTTTCGAATAATGATTAAAATTAGAGAAACTGATTCTTTAAAGTGAGGAAAATATTATTCAAAAATTAATACCTTTGCTGCGTGGATGAAACCGGTTTCAACCTACAATTGACACAGATTTTTCAAAATTATTAAATAAGTTTGATCATCTTTAAAACCCCAATTTTCGTTCATTTTCATAATAAAAGTTAAAGATGGGCAACGATATCAGTGATTAATTTAAAAGCTTCAAACCGGTTCAGGTTTTTCGCGAATGTCTCAAGTTATAATGTAAAGAGGAGAATTATTTTTTGGATTACGCTTTTATCAATTTTCATTGCGAAAAATGAATCCGATCTAAATTTGAGTACTTTTAATAACTGGTTTGAACCGGTTTTCAACGTAAAAATTTAGTACAATTTTGAAATTGCGCTTGAAATTTAAATTTTCTGACAATTTTGAAGAAAAGTAATGAAATTAAAAATTTTCAGCTTCAAGAAGCAGTTGAAACCGGTTTATACAGATGAGACTTGGATTTTTGTAACACGTATTTATGAATTTTCATTGCGAAAATTGAATCAGATCTACATTCGAGTACTTTTAATAACTGGTTTGAACCGGTTTTCAGCGTAAAAATTTAGTACAATTTTGAAATTGCGCTTCAAATTTGAATTTTTGGACAATCCTGAAGAAAAAATAACGAATTGAAATTTTTCAGCTTTAAAAAATAGAACAGCATGTTCAATTTTCTAAAGATGTCGATTTTTATTTGGTAAGAAAGTAGTATAACTGGTTCGAACCGGTTTTCAGAATTTAAATTTTATACAATTTTGAAATTACACTTCACAATTGAATTTTCTGATAATTCTGAGACAAAAACCATGAAATTGTAACGTTTTCAACTTTAAGAACCAGTTGAAACCAGTTGCAATTTTTCAGAAATACGGACCATTCTTCGACTCTACTACGAATTTTTCTTTCACGAAGATACATATCAAAAAATTTTGAAACTTTTGTTTTGATCGATACGAATTTAAATTTTGGAGATGCCAATTTTTATTTTGCAAATGAAATTTAGTCCCAACATCAAAATTTTTTCCTGATCTCAAGAACGAATTAAGGTTTCATTCATCGGTTTCACGATTCTCATTCAAAAAATTGTTCACAGAAAACAACTAAATTTTATCAAAATCCCGTCAAATTTCAAAACCGGTTCAAACCGGTTTTGCAGATTTTTAATTTCGTTGAATTTAGAAATTGGTTACATTTTAAATTACATTTTTTAGCAATTCTGTTACAGAAAGCATCAAATTAGAATTTTTTAAACGTCAAGAACCAGTTGAAACCGGTTGCGATTTTTTCAGAAAAGCAGTACTACCAATTTTAGAATTTTTATTTGATTTTTTTCAGGAAGTAACAGATTCAAAATTTTAAAAATTGTTCTCAGTTGATTCAAATTGGTTGAGAACCATTTAAGGTTGATTTTTTGGATATGGAAGCTGAATTTGATTCAAATCGCAGTAATTTCTATAACTGGTCAGTTTTCAAAGTTGAAATTTTGTAGAATTTTGAAGTTACGCTTGGAAATAATATTTTCATTCAATTTTAAGTGAAAGGTAATAATTTAGGATTTTTAGTTTTTTAAGAACCAGTTGAAACTATAGTTGCAAATTTTTCAGATAAGTTATTTCGTTCGTCAATTTCACAATTTTTTCCAAATTTTTCCCTTAGGAAAAACAGGCAATATTACTTTTTTTTTTGGAAAAACTGATTTTGATGGATTCGCATCATTTGAAAACCGGTTGTAGTTGATTTTTAGGAGATTTCAATATTCATTTTGAAAATAATCGTTCGAATTCCAATAATTACCGTACCTATTGAACAATTAACTCTCTATTCATCAGTTTCTTGCTTTGAAACATGAGAAAATGAAAATTTTCATTGATTAATTGGAAAAACTCGAGTATTCCTCACTACCTATTCAAAACTGTAGTTGACTCAACTCGTAATTTTGTAATTAGATATTTTTTCAATTCATTTATTTCATTTTATGAACATTACCGTTTGAGCTCTCGACCATTAGATTATGATTTTTCCTCATTTCAGATAATTAATCGCGATAGTAACACGTATTCACAGAAGAATTCAAGGTTATTTTTGGGCCCTTATCATCTGCAGATATTGATAGATGAACCGATTAATATAAAATAATTACCTAATGAAATTAAAAATTAAGGAACGCGAGTATTTAGAGATATGCTAATCTATCTAAATCAGATATTATAACACGAGATAATTTTTCACAGGTTTTGCAAAAGTTGCAAAGTTCCCAAATGGACTTGAAAGCAGCTAACCTAGTTACTTGAAATTTTTTCGTTCCCACTTTATATTCGCTTTGTGCCCAAAAAATCGAAAATACTTTTATGTAAAATGCGGCGTTCCGTAAGTTTTTCAACAATGTTTCTGCACTCGAGTTTACTTTTACTAGTGACGAATTCCATCGTGGTAATATCTACAAACCCAGACAATAAGACTACCTCCCCCAAGGTCAGTGATAAAGGATCCCTCTTATCTGCCACGGCCATTCCAGAAGATTTTTTCGAACGTAGTTCCGCAGAACGGAATAGGTTAATTGGATCTATAAATGCACGGCTTCTTTTTCAAGAGAAACAGATCAACATGTTAAATCAGTCTCTGGCAGAAAAGGATAAACGCATTCGAGACAAAGATACCATTGTGGAATTACAAGAAGACAAGATTAATGATATGAAAAATAAACACGCCAGAGACATCGTAAGTGGATTATTTAGATGCCTTAAAATTTTTCTAATTCGTCGTTTTTAAAAATAGTTTCGCCAAATCTCCAACTTGAACGTTGAACAGAATATGTAGGGAAATCAAAGTATAGATATTCACCTATCTATCAAGTGATTTAAAATCAAGTGATATTATTTGTGATATATTTCAGGAAGACAATGAGGAAGAAGTCAACTTTGCGAAACTTGGTAGTCTGAAGTGTTACTTAAGCAGCATAAGAAGTAAAGCAAAAACATTTACGCCCGATTTCCAAAAACGATTCGATGAAATTAAGGATGAATATATATCTCAAGGCATCACTAATTGGGAACAACAATCTCACAGAATTATATGGCGTGTTCTACTACAGCATTCTCCTGATGAGGTCTTCGATTGCCTACGACAAGCATTGAACAACAACACAGAATTGTTCGATCAGTTTGGTGCGAATATGCAAAGGATCCAGAATGGCATAAAGGGAGATTTTCAAGGAATACCTCTCTGCAAAACGTTGCTTTCTCAAGCCGGTATTCGAAAAGTGTTCGAGTTTTTTTCCATAGATATGAAGGATGAGGTGGTTTCTCAGGTGCACAAATTAATAACATGCAGTCACTCTGTTTCGAATAAGGTCAAAAAGCAGGAGGGAGGTTGAAAAACATCGATTACCTATGTTTCCATTTGTAGTGTACTACTTGTTTTTATATATTTTTCATTCATTCAACATGAAAGTATTTTTTATTTTTATTTTTTTTTTCAGAATTTATAATGTAATCAATTTTGCAAAAAACATTCAACCAATAAAATGAGAAATTTTGAGAAATTTGGTAGAAGTATTATCACATCAAAAATTTTTAATAAGAAAATTACAATTCACATTGCGAATTTTTTGGGATTAAAAAAAAAATCTTGAAGAAACCAGTTGAAACCAATTACGATTTTTTCAGAAAATCATTATCACGTCAAATATTTTTAATAAGAAAGTTTCAGTTCAAATTTCGAATTTTTAGGGATTTAAAAAAAAATCTCGAAGAAACCAGTTGAAACCAATTACGATTTTTTCAGAAAATCATTGTCACGTCAAATGTTTTCAATAAAAAAATTTCATTTCACATTGCGAATTTTTAGGATTTTTTTAATAGGAATTTCTTGAAGAAACCAGTTGAAACCAATTACGATTTTTTCAGAAAATCTATTTCGTTCATCAATTTTACCATTTTTTTAGAACTTTTTTTCAGGAAAAAATAGGTTTTGAAATTTTTGAAAAAAAATTTTCAATTGGTTCGAATCGGTTGAGAAAATGTTTTGATCTAGATTTCTATTTGTGAAACTTTAATTAGGTTCAAATCACAGAAAATTTGATAACTGGTTATAACCGGTTCTATAAATTGAAATTTCGTGCAACATTCAAATTGCCCTTTGAAATCACAGTTTCTGTCAATTCTGAAGATAAAAGCATCAAATTGAAAATTTTCAATTTCAAAAACCAGTTTAAACCGGTTTCAATTTTTCCAGAAAAAAGATTTTATTCAGCTATGTATTTCACAATTTTTTTTTTCAGAAAGAAGCGGTTGACAAATTTTGTAGAAAATTGCTTTTTATCGATTGAAATCAGTCGAAAACCAGTTATAGTCAATTCGACTCATCCAAATTCGAATAATTTCTAAAACTGGCATTTGGAGTATTTTATTTTTTGTTCAATTTGAATTGAAAAGCTCCAAACTGAGATTTTTTTCAATTTTAAGTATCAGTTGAAACCAGTTGTAGTTTTTTCTCTGAAGTAGAGTTTCTGTTACCAAATCTGCTAATCAAATGCGAGAAAAATGAACAGAATATCGAACCTAGATACAATTTTTCAGAAAGAAACCAGTTCCAAATTTTTTGATTTTTTTTTTGAAGAAAAAAAAAGTCGTTCACTTGAAGGAAGTACGTAATCATTTTTCGCTAAATAAACCGGTTTGGATCAGTTACATAATTTTGATTACTCAATTTAAACCAATTTCAAAAAAAAAATTGAGGGTTAGTTTTAACGATACTTATTTATTCGAAAACCCTACATTTCCATCTTTAACCGGTTTAAACCAGTTACAAAAATTCTGTGAAATTTCATGAAAATCAAATTATAGGTAACGAAAGACTCAATTTTTCTGTTCTACCGAGACCCATTATTATTTTTCTGGAAATAAATTCATCATAGCCAGTATCTGTCTCACTTTACGTTCATTGCAACCGGTTCTAAAGTGACAAAATCAACCATTTAAATGGTAAATTTTCAATTTTTAAGCAAATCAGAAAATTTTTCACAACGACGCTCACCAAGGCAATGGCTCAAAATCAAAATAAATCTCGTTTCCTTTCATCGTAGCAAATTCCACAAAACAATTATTAAATTTTCAAAACCCCCTGCTTACGACCACGAGAAAAGGAAACCCACAAAACGTAATCCAAGCTCGCCAAAACGAATCCTTGCATTTCTCGTAGCCAGTCTGGGACCCTCATCGACGACACCTTCAATTACACAACCAGTTAATTACAACATTACATACGACATGCTTTTGCTCGGTGGTATCCGGTACACAGGTATTTTACACGGTTCTCGAACACACGTTCGAATTACCGGCCGGCCAATCCATAGCCACCTCTATACAGTGTGTGTTTTTTTTTCGCACACAGTGCAATGTGGACAATAGCTCGCATACGACATTCCAAATAGCGATCGGCGGTCGGAGTGGCGTGTATTACCACCTGTAGCGCATATCGCTATGTGAAAATTCACGTTATCTGAATTCCGTCGGTACGTCTACACGCCGCAGATACAATCGCGTCTTACACAAAATTGATGCTAGTAAAATTTATCGACTGGTTCATTTCGCATACGAAACAAACCGAGAAGAGTAGAAAAACAAACAAAACAACGCTGTGGCCAAGGAAGAAGATGGGAGACGAGGAGAGTAGAATGATGCAAAAAAAAACCACAAACACTAGCACGGAGTTGAAAAAGAAATCGATATTATCTAGAACGAATAAATCAACCAATACGTGAACTACGAATACGGCAACTTCAGCTTGGTAAACTATATAGGTACCGTATACGCGAAGATGCAGCCGCGGCGCGAGCTTTCAACGCCCGGTTTCCGCCATATCGGTGCTACGATCGTTTCTTTTAATCTGGTCGTTTTAAATCTTCTGCGGGTTCGCGTTGCGACTTACGCCGCTGCCCTGCCACACAAATATAAGCGCTGAGCGCGCAACAGATAACGCCGAAGATGCACATAGTGTCGTCTGCCATCGCTTTCTTCCTCTTCGTTCGCGTTGGACGCGATGGCGAAGCGATGCGAATGCGAAACTTGTCGCAGTCTGAAGGGCAACGAGAAGCGCTCGTTTCGGATAAAAATCTCTCCGCGCTCGACGACGACTCGTAAACGACAAAGAATCTGCTCGGCTCACCAAAGAGCTTTATACTGTATGGGCGACGAACAATAGGACCATTATTTTCACACGCCGCAATACCTGCTGCTTCTTCGCTGAGCCTCCATACGTTTACGTATACGCATCTAGCTCTGGCTCGTGAACACACTTAGGTGACAAAGGTTCGCAACAGACTGCAGAAAAAAATCGAGAAGAAAATTCCACACCAGCGTCAAGACGTGAACTAATGCTCTAGAATACAAATCAACAGGTTTTTAATGACTAGAATCGCAACAATATTGTTTGGTTATCGAGTGATATACGAAACAGAATAAAATTAACTAGAAAATTATGATATTCCTAATTTTTACCAATTTTGGAAACCGGTTTAAACCATTTGGTTCGTTTGTTCGTTAGTAAAGGTGAAGTTCGACAAAAAAATTATATTTCAACGAGATTAGCTGTTTTATTCCAATTTTTGAGAAAATTGGCATGATTTTTCGAATTTCATCATTTTGACAACCGGTTCAAACCGGTTCTGATTCGTTTTCAAAGGTTCAAATAAGGTAAAATTTGAACTTTGTTCTTTGGAAATGTATTAATTTCAGTTTTTTTTTTTTTTAGATTACACCCTGAATTGTTTTATTCCAATTTTTGAGAAAATTATCATGATTTTTCAAATTTCATAATTTTGGCAACCGGTTTCAACCGGTTCTGATTCGTTTTCAAAAGGTTCAAATAAGGTAAAATTTGAACATTGAGCTTTGGAAATGTATTAATTTCAGTTTTATTTTGGATAACACCCTGAATTTCAAAATTTCAACACTTTTCATAACCGGTTCCAACCGGTTAGTTCAATTTTTTTCAAGTTGATCACCAGTCAATGAAAATTTCTATTCTGTAATAATAGAATTGTTTCAATTTTTGGAACTAAAAACTTTCATTTCTCGAATTTCATTCATTTTTCCAACTGGTTGAAACCGGTTCTGACAACTTTTAAATGACTGAAATATCGTAAAAACGCGAAAATTAAGCTTGTACAGACATTTATCCTAATTTTTCAAGGTAAAACACGAAATTTCGTAATGAAATTTTTATGAAACTGGTTTGAACCGGTTACATGAAGTTTATCAGTGTAAATTTCAGTATAATTAATGATCAAATCACCTATTCAATTTTTTGGAATACAAATTATGATTTTGATTTTCAATATCATTGATTTAGTAACGGGCCGAACCAATTTTGACTCATTCTCTGACCTTCAAAATATGATTAATTTCGAAAACTGGTTTCAACCAGTCTTGGCACTGAATCAATCAGTTCGAACCAGTTTCAAAATTTATAAAAAATTGAGTTTTGAACTTTTTTTGAATTTTATGGGTGAATTGTCAACTTCGAAAATCACCTAACTTTAATAACCGGTTTGAACCGGTTCCAGTTGTTTCATTCGTAAGTAATTCAAAATATTCAAAATGGGGAAATTTATCTTGAAAATCACAATTTATCAATTTCATCGTACATTAAAATAAAACCTGTCGATTTCCACAAATTTCAACAACTGGTTCTAATCGGTTCTACCTTTGCAATAATAATCAATTCAACCTGGTTTTAACTTTTCATAATTTTTTTTTTCAAGTTTAAGAATTGAGCTTCGAACTTTTTCCCAATTTTACAGGAGAATTGGCAACTTTGAAAATCGGCGAATTTTAATAACCGGTTTGAACCGGTTCCAGTTCCTTCATTGATAATTCAAAATATTCAAGATTGGAAAAATCATCTCAAAAATCACAATTTATCAACTTCATCGTACCTTAAAATGAAACCTGTCGACTTCACAAATTTCACCAACTGGTTCTAATCGGTTCTGCAATCTATTTTCAATAATGACCAATTCAACCTGGTTGTAACTTGTCATAATTTGTTTTCATCTCAAAAATTGAGTCTGTAATTTCTTTTTACTTTTTTTAATCATACGGGTTGGAATTGTCAACTACAAAATTCAGCTGATTTTAATAAGCGGGTCGAATCGGTTCCAGTCTCCGTATCAATAACTTGAATCACTCAAAATTGGAAAAATTCATCTTGAAAACCACAAATATAAATTTACAAACACCCTAAAATAAAATTGATCAGATTCCACCATTTCAACAACTGGTTCAAACCAGTTTAAACCAGTTATAGAAAAATGAAATTTAAAAAAATCGCTAATTTTCCTTTCCTTCGAAGAAACTTTTCGAGACTTTTTAAAGAACACTCGAACTGGTTCATCCAAATCTCGTTAGTTCAAATATCCTTACAACAAAAAAAAGGATGAAACCTCTAAATTAAAACCAATTTGAACGCGCTATTCTGAAGAAGAAAAAAAAATACGCGAGAATTATGGCCGAGGAATTTACCTGCATTACCTGCAAACAAATTTACGACCCCTGGAAACAAGGTGGGATGAAATTTACAACATAATTAAACCGGTACGCGGCGGCGGTGGCCGCAATTGACATGAAATCAAATTACATTATAATCGAGGCCGTGATACTCGAGTCGAGCAAAGCAAATAAAATTACCTGGTGGCATGTTCTTCCGGCAGCCTGAGCAAAAGAAGAAGCCAACTTAAGATTATCGACTAGGCTGACGCGAAAAGTAAGAAAAAGGCTATTTTATTATGCTTTAATAATAGCTTTCACGGTGCGATGATAGGTGCAAATAAGATACCCTTGTCAAACAGCAGGGGTTGCCTGAATGCCTACATTCGAGGAGTTATCGGCGTACAAGTCCGAGTTTAATTTTCACTTGGAAACACCAACACGACCATAACTCTATCTACCCTTCCACCGTGGGCCTGGCGAACTAGATTTATTAATTAAGTCGTTCGTAGCCATAGCGTAATATTGCGAATGCCGAGTACGTAAATCTCAAAGCGAAGAATTTTTTGCCAACTCCTTGGCGGGATACATGTTGCACTCTCCTCCCTCAGCCCCTGTCACATTCCCGAGTAAACATACATAAGTGTAGAAGTACACCTTTGAATCGAAGGAGCAAAGAAAAAAAGTGAAACTATGCATATAAAACAGGCTATATAAGCGTTTAATTGGATCGGTAGCGCGGCGGCGTGGTTTTTTATTGACCAATGCTTTGTGTTAGAGAATTATTAAATCGCTGCTGGAAATAACCGGCGTCAATTTATGTGCCAACGTAGCGTTAATGATATGAAAAACTACGTAGTATGTATGTTTCTGTGTCTTTTTTTCCCATTTTTATTTACACGTGAATATTTTTTTTTCATCCATTAGAAGCCGCCACCGCGCTGCACCCTCGTCCAGCCTTCGTATGATAAAATATACCCACTTATAATGAAAACCAAATGCAAGTAAACATTTAGGCATAATTATAAGCGTATTTTATTATTATTGTTATTGCTAAAACACGTTTACAACCAAGCGAGATTATTCAAAGGATGACATTAGCGTAAGAATGAACGAGTACCTATATATTTTACATTTAATACCTTATTCGTCACCTGTTCGAGAATATCGTTTTTGGTAACCGGATTTTTTTCAGAGGAATTTATCGCGTGTGAACGAAGTATTGATTTAAGAATGAAAGCTTCATTTGTGAGTAATAAATAAATGTAATAGGATCGTCAATCGATCTAAAAATAATTTCGACATTACATAAGATTTCATCTGATTTTAATCAGTTTCAAAATTATTAAGATGGTATCAGATCGAGATGATAGGATTGAATTTTACCTATCGTGAAAATTGGAATCTTTTTAGTTCAATTTGGAATTGGAATTCATTTTACTGTAAATAATCATCATCATCATCATCATAAATGGTTGGAAAATGGCAACATTTGAAAAATTGTAAATTTCAGAATGATTGGCAATTTAAATTGTAGATTTTGAAATGATTGCAAATTTATTGCAAATTTTAAAAACATGTATAAATTTAAAAAAATTGTAAATTCCATAAAGATTTTGATTCTTGAACTGTTTAAAAATTTGGGAAAATTGTACGTTTTTAGAAAAATATTCAACTTTGGAATAGGGAATGACAAAAATAATAAATAATAATTTTGATATAATTTCAATCAAAAACTTCGAAAAATTTGTGTATTTTAGATTAAACGATAAATTTTTGAAAATTCAAAACGTTTAGAGAAATTGTGTTTTTTTTTTGTAATTGTTATTGTTTTTTTGGAAAAACGGGAAATTTTGAAAAGTTTCAAATTTAGGAATTATTGTAAGTTTTAAATACTATATTTTGAAACAGTTGCAAATTTTAAACCAAAACTATAAATCTTGGAAAAACTGTGAATTAAAAAAAAATGTGAATCGTAAACGAATTCAAATTTTAGGAAAACGAAAAATCAAAATTTATAAATTTTAGATAAAATTATCAAGGTTTGAAAATTGAAAAAAATTAAAGAAATTATTGAAGTTTGAGAAAAATATAAATTATGAAAAAATAAAAATTTTGGAACAATGAAAATTCTAGAAAATTTAACTACAAAATTTGGAAAATATATATTCAAGCTTATGCATAGGTATTTTATTTCTATGTCCAACAATTCAGAATTTTATGATAAAAACCAATCAATTTTCCAATTTCAATAACTGGTTCGAACCGGTTTCAGCCCTTTTAGCATACTGAAATTCCTTTCAAAAATCAAATTTATGGAGTA
>FIZV01014570.1:0-16345 GCA_900050545.1 Trionymus perrisii | reverse complement strand
AAAAAAAAAAAAATTTTTCCAAAAAAAAAAAAAAAAAAAAAAAAAAAAAAAAAAATGCATAGGTAACAAACTGAAATAAAATTAGGATTTTTTTCCTCGAAAAATTTTAATGAAAAATAAATATTTTTTGTCTAAAAAATATTTTTTTGATTCCCTTCGAAAAAATTAAGGTTTTTTCTCCCCAAAAGCACATACTTCAATTGGTAGCTTGTGTTTGATTTTTGCGTTTTCGGGGCTTCTTTATTTAATTGGATGTAGCTCATTTCGCTTCTGAAATTTGGGTATACCTGGAACACCCCATCTACTGTCAAGTTGGAGTCACGAAGTTTTTTTGTAACTGAAATGAATTAAGTGGAAAATGAAAGTCGACTAATTCGTTCCAATTTTTTTTTCTGTTACAGACGTATTCTTCGTTTTAATTGTACTTTTTTTTTTTAATTGTAAGCGTCGTGATGTTCATCTAATTACTTTTTTTTTATGAAAGTAAAATTTGAAAAAAAATTACACAATGTTTTTTTTTTTTTTTTTTTTATGAAAAAAACAAAAAAGGAATACGTTCTGCTCGTGTATAAACCACAAATTAAAATTAACAGTCGTGTAGATGCAAATATTGAAACAAATTATGTAAACTAACAATTGAAAGTTACTATCATGTCAAAGGATGCGGTAAAAATATTTGCTGCACCCACATCGTAACTTTGGAACAAACTGGACACTTGTTGTTAACGAATTCGCTACCGCAAGAGCTACATAAGCACATATGGCCGCAAGGCTGACACGCGTGCGAGTACACAGTTTGTTTACAAACTAGACAATTATGAAGGTTGTTTTGCGATTCGGTATTTTGCACTTGAACTTTGGCAGATGTATCTGAACTGAACACAAGTAGCATTTTACGCTCGTGAGATTGTTCGGATTCTTGCGAGGTTGACATTTCTGGTTTTTCTAATTTTACGAGACCTTCTGTGGACTCTCGTTTGGACCACGAGTCATGTGAGAAAGAGCTGATTGACTTTATCGAGCCTCCGCCTACGCTTTCGTTGTCTGAGTACTCTTGTTCTTCTACTTCTTCGACTATGAAGTCGTCGTAATCTGCGATGAACAGAAATTAACAAATTTTTAAAATTAACAAATTATACAAAATTGACAAAATCTTGAAAATTTGCAAATTCTCAAAAATTGAAAAATTTTCCCAAAATGACAAATTTTCAAGCATTTACAAATTTTGAAAAACTGGCAAATTCTCAAAAATTGACAAGTTTTTAAACATCTACAAATTTTTAAAATTGGCAAATTTTTAAAAAGTGACGAATTTTCTAAAATAGGCCTCACTAAAAATTTACATAATTTCAAAATTGACAAATTCTCAAAAATTGACAAACTTTTAAGAATTTACAAATTTTCCAAAATTGACAAAATCTTGAAAATTGTCAAATTTTCAAAAATTGGCAGCTTTTGAAAAATCCACAAATATTCCCCAAAATAACAAATTTTCCAAAATTGACAAATTCTTAAACATTGTCAAATTCTCAAAACTGACAAATTTTCAAGCATTTACAAATTTTTAAAACTGACAAATTTTCAAACATCAACAAATAGGTAAATTTTCTAATATTGATAAATTAAAAAATTTTTAATGATCCAATATTTTTTCGAAATTTTTTTTCTTAATTTCTAATTTTTCGAGTTTTTAAACGTCCAAATTTTTATTTTTTATTATCACTTCATAAAAATCGAATTTCTTTGTAAATTTAGGGGAAAGTTAGACTTCCATGACTTCCCTATCAAATACTTCACTGGTTATAAGGAGGAAGGGAATTGGGAAATTGTACCTAAAGAATCTTCATTTTGAATATATTCTGTTTTCACTTCCGTGTCTTCGACACTGTACTCTAAATCTTCTGTCGAATGCAAGGGATCTTCGTACTCCATCTCAGGATGCAAATCATATTCGTCCGAATGATCTTCGGCGAATTCAATATCACCTGTAAAGATTTTAGAGTAATTTCGAGAATAACTTACGAATTATAATGCAGAATTGGAAAAAGGGGCTTTATGTTAGAACGTACTCATTTTTTTCCCATCTAAATTGTATTACAAACCTTACTCTATCATCTGAAGTAGTTGTTTCGCCGAAATTAACTTTTGTTTCTCGCGAATAAACGTTTTCAAATAAGAACCTTAAGTTTTTATTTAACCTTGAGCCCCGTTTTTCGGTTCTGCATCCCATTTCATAAAGTATAACATCATATAGATAATACCATCGTCATTGAAATCCAAAGCAGCGGTCATCGTCGAGCGATTCGAGTCCTCTAGGTATTTATCAAAAGAGTACTTATGGGATAAATAACGAGCCACAGAGTTACGTATTTTTTTCTCGTGATTTTTAAACGAACAATTTCCGGTCCATTTTGGAGGCGCGCCTCTTTGTTGTAGTTCGATAAAAGCATCCGAATACTTTTTCTCGATTATTACTAAACTTCCTGCGAATGAACGTAAATTAGCAAAGATGATAGAACAAATTTATTTGAGTGGAAAATACTATACGTACTGGTGAAAGACCATATGGCATCTTGGCGAGTGTTACCACGGATGGAATGCATTAATTGTTTGTTGAGCAATTTTAATTCGATATTTGAGCGACACGGATCGTTTGTCAGAGCGATTTGTTCGGCTCTATGACCTATTTAAAGAAAGTAATACGTTAAGAGAGATTTTCAATAAAATAAAGAGTTTCGTGAAGTTTAGAAAAAATTCCCACCAGTAAACCAAGTATTCTGAACGTATTCCAACAATGCTATGACACCTGGGACATTCAAATATGGGTCCAATTTATCTTTCACGACGCTTAATCCTTGTAGAAGCTTATTAGCCGGTAGTAAAGGTAACACTTGGATCATTTGAATGCATGAGTAGAACGGTAACTCGGCGTGAAGTAAATTGATTAAATCCAAATTCCTCATTTCTTTTCTCATTTCCTAAAAATTATCGAAATAGGAATTACTCGTTCTGGCAGTCTTGTATCGTAAGTTGTTTAGAAATAACGATATACCTGAGCAAAATGAAACCAACAGCTGATAATATTACAATTTGGGAAAACATCTTGAACGGCAGCAGCTAACGAGTCGTCGGTGCCAGCGTATAAAGTAGTAGGATTCCAAAGTGGCTCTTCTTCTTGGATTTTTTGAAAAACTTCACTGTATGTGGCTACTGATTTAATTTGCATGCCTACATAAGCGATAGGGAACGCCTAGAGAAGGAAAGAAAAATTAAAGTAGGCTATGAAAAAAGGTTTTTCGCATGGATAATATAGTTCGTACCACATGATTAATAATTTTTGCGATGATAAATATTTGTTTTAAACTCTGGCAAACGAATTTCTTGAATTGGTAAATAGAAAATGTTTGATCTTCAGAACTTAATAAACTGCAACAGTAAGAAAAAGAACAATATTAAAAATGTATATAAATTAGTAAAAAGATTTGTATAAAATAACCTACTCTCTCATGATCGGAGACAAAAATAAAATAGAATGATTGTTGATGGAAGTTATAAAAAATGGCTGTCCGTTGATGTTGGAAAATTCAGAGAAATCTGACGACTGCATTAATTTAGCGAAATCAGACAAAGACTTGGGTATTCTTCGTTTAGTGAATTGCCTTCTTCTTTGCATACGTCTCAAAAAACTCGGATAATTGAGTCGAGTCACAGCTCGAGGAGATGCCCTGAAATATGACTCGAGTTATATAAATTACGATGGCTAGGCTTGCTGCATATTGATGCAATATTCACCCGGTGGTTTCTTCGAGAAATATCCTCCTTAGAGGGACTACTTCGTTGGCGCTTCGTTCCAAAATACGCCTTTCCAATTCGCAAAATTCAGCTTCGTAGTAATCAGGAGGATGATTGTGAGTTCCTTTGCATTTAATTCTATCATGTTTACCAAAATTTGCCGAGACATTGCCTACAAAATGTAAGAAATTGAAGCATTTTATACGTAAAATAAAAACAAAAATTTCATAAATGTACCTCTGACTCTGCAACTCCTTAATTGACAGTTCAAGTACAGTTTGTTATGGAGTTTTTGTGATAAACGGAAGTAGTATCCGTCTCCGTTGGTATATTTAACTCCCGTCACCGATAGTATTACATCGACGGGCATATTAGATCGATTTTATTGTACAATTTAAACGCTACAAAGTGTTTTTAAAATTTCAATTTTAATTATTTGGCGGTTTTATTATTACGACGAATGCTCGAAACAAACATGCGAAAATTCATCACGCGTCATTTTCTCCATTTTACCAAAATGATTCAATCACAAAGTGATACAACGTCAAATTGTAAAATCACAGAAAAATAAACAAGAATAGCAGAAGCGCGAATGACATTTATTTTACCTATTTATTGTCCTATTTGTTTGTAATGAGCAGATTCGTTCTTTTGATACAGAAGATAACATGAAGGCTGAACTGTTTTTCGATCTCGTTCGTTCGTTATTAGTTAAAAGTTGTTGTGAATTTAGTAAAACCTTAAATTGAACTGATATAAATTGATAAAATTATGGAAATTGGGGAAAATATAATACGAAAACACGTTAGTAAGGTGTTCTAATTCTCGTAAATCTAAATTAATTAATTTACGAATCATGTAACTTTACAATCTATACGGTGAGTCCAAACATGCCGCGTCTTTTGAGCTTGAAGCTTCATCAAAATGAAAAGCAGATACAAGAAAGTAGATGGCTATAAGAACGTATTCAACTTCAAGTAAGAGCAATGCTGTTGAGCTTATTTTCATTCAACCGAAGTTTCAACTCTTAAATTTTACAGAATGACGTTACGAGACTGGAGACAAGCTTTGAACTCATCGCCAACCTATCGTATGTCCAATGGGACGCTACGATTTCAAACCAAATTCGTTACCATTATCACGATCGTAGGTTTATTCGTACTATTCTACGCGTACAGCGAATATAACGGCAACATGACGTACTTGAAGGAATTTCAACAACATCAAACGCTCAACTATAACAACACGTACCCTTTAACGCCTCCTAAAGTAGTCGTCAACGGTTTGGAATATCGAATCGGAATAGTCACTGATTTGGACACTCATTCTAAACTGCAGAAAAACCAATACTCGTGGATTAGTTATTACCTCAAAGGTAACTTGATATGGGACGCTGATCACAAAACTGTTTCGGTTTACTGGGATAAAATTCCTATCACTCTAAAGTCTTCGTACGGTCTCGCTGGTCGCGGAATGGAACTATCCGAGTTGGTTGTTTTTGACGGTAAATTGCTGACGTTTGATGATAGAACTGGTATAGTTTACGAAGTTGTCGACGATGTTGTTGTACCTTGGGTTATACTTATGGATGGAAATGGCAAATCTGCCAAAGGTACTGGATGAATTTGAGTTTTCTGTTCGAATTTCGTATTTTTTTATTTTTTATTTTTTTTTCTTATAGGATTTAAATCGGAATGGGCTACCGTGAAAGATAATAAATTACACGTAGGCAGTATGGGGAAAGAGTGGACTACTCCAAAAGGTGATTACGTTAACCATAATCCAATGTGGATTAAAACGATTACGTCTGAAGGCCAAGTCAAACATATCGATTGGAATAATAACTATAGAAAATTAAGACAAACTGTCGATATCGATTTTCCAGGTTTATATCGATTTTTCTTAATTCATTCGCTTTAAAACAGTTTTCTCCAAATTTTACTTTTTGACCCAGGCTACATGATACACGAATCTGGAGTCTGGAGCAACGTACACAAAAAATGGTTCTTTTTACCTCGCAGAAGTTCCCAATCGCCTTACGACGAAACTGCCGACGAATACAAAGGCACCAATATTTTATTCATAGCCGATGAAAATTTCGATAAGATAACCGTAAGCTTAGCTCAATTCATGTGAACTTTTTCACGACATAATTTACCGCTCTGTTTTCTTGTTAGGTAAAAAATATCGGCACTGTTAACCCCACCAGAGGTTTTTCTACGTTCAAATTTCTTCCTACTACCAACGACTACGTCATAGCTGCGTTAAAATCCGAAGAATACAATGGTACCTGTGCCACGTACATTACCGTTTTTACCATCGATGGCGAAATATTACTACCGGATAAAAAAATAGCCGATATGAAATACGAAGGACTCGAATTTATCTAATTTTCGTGCTTTTTACTAATACCTTAGACTGCTGTCGGTTTTATCTTTGTTTCAATCTTCCGTCCAGTTCCAATTTTCTTCTATTTTGCTGTCACGTAATATGTGGTAATTCGAAGTATTTGCAACGAAAGTGTTGAAGGTGTTTCGTCGAGTTGGAATTTTATATTTTTCTTACCATCTGGGTATTTTGAAGAAGATACCCAGTCATGAGTCATTTTATCATTGTTGTATTGTGAGCATCGTGGCCACTCCTGTTTGGAGTTGGGTATTGTGTGGCCGAAGATATATTTATTATTTGTTTTAATGTCCTGCTATCGTCGATACTCGATGTCGGTATATTATTTTCGATTCGAAATATTCCCACTGAATTTGAACAGCTGCGTGCTTACGAGAGATCAGCGAAGAATTGAAACATTTCTTATTATTCCTATTTCACGAGAAACAGGAAATTGTGTTAAATTATTTGAAAATGAGACCAGATATTATCAGTCGATTGTCAACAATATCGTGATAATTTCGTTTTTTAATTTACTGCGTATTTTTTTATGCTTTCAAGTTTTTATCGACCATCCCGGTATGTTTAGCTAATTTGTGTGAAATCATTTTCATGTTTGTTATTTGTTGTTTTGTGAAAATAAAACGATGAAATCCAGTGGCGTATTTGATAGGGAAGTCATGGAAGTCTGACTTCCCTCCAAATTTTCAAAGATGCGAGATTTTTATGAAGTGGTAATAAAAAATAAAAATTTGATACCTTGTAAGAGTGATTCAAAAATTCTGCAAGATCTTAAAAAGATTTTGGGCGTTGATTCAGACTTTCATGTCCCATGGGTCGAATTTTCGCATGTGATTAATTTCAGTTAATTATGATTAATGAACAGAAATTTTTAGAAAAACTTGAAAAATTTGATCGTTTAAAAATTGAAAAAATTAGAAATTAAGGAAAATTTTTTTTGGAAAATAATTGTATCATTAAAATTTTTTAAATTAATCTATTTTGGAAAATTCGTAAGTTTTGAAAAATTTGTCAATTTTGGGAAATTTATCTATTCTGAAAAATTTATTAATTTCGAAAAAATTTTCAATTTTGGATAATTTATTTTGACAATTTTAAAAAATTTGTTAATTTTGAAGAAATTGTCAATTTTGTAAAATTTGTCAGCTTTGCAATATGTCAATTTTGGAATATTTGAAAATTTTTAAAAAGTTGTCAATTTTTGAAAATTTGTAGATTTTTGGGAATTTTCCAATTTTGTAAAATTTTACAATTTTAAAAAATTTGTAAATTTTGAAAAATTTGTCAATTCCGAAAAATTTGCAAATTTTTGAAAAGTTGAACAATTTTGAAAAATTGGGTCAGTTTTGGTAAAATTCGCCAATTTTGTAAAATTTGTCAATTTTTTGTAAATTTTGGAAAATTTGCCAATTTTGGCAAATTTGTCAACTTTGGAAAATTTGTCAGTTTTAAAAAATTGTCAATATTGGAAAATTTGTTAGTTTTAAAATTTGGAAATTTTGTTAATTTAAGAAAAGTCAATTTTGAAAAATTTGCCAATTTTGTCAATTTTGGAATGTTTGTAAATTTTTAGAAAGTTTCCAATTTTTTAGAATTTGTCAATTCTAAAAAATTTGATATTTTCGAAAATTTGTCAACTTGGAAATATTTTGTAAAATTTTAAAGAGTTGCCAATTTTTAAGAATTGTCAAATTTTGGAAAATTTGTCAATTTGGAAACATTTGTAAAATTTTAAAAAGTTGCCAGTTTTGAAAATTTGTCATTTTTTGAATATTTGTAAATTTTTAGGTTTACAATTTTTAAAAATTATCAATTGTTGGGAATTTGCCAATTTCGAAAAATTGGTAATTTTTTGAGAATTTGCTAATTTCGAAGAATTGGTCAATTTTTAAGAATTCGTCAATTTTGGAAAGTTTTGCAATTTTTGAAAAGGTAATGGAAAATAACACAATTTTTGAAAATTTTGCAATTTTGACAATTCAATAATTTTCTCTGAATTTTAAAGAAATTCTAACCCTTGAATTTTTTAAAAATGGTACGGTTCATCACAAAATCGAATTTTTAATTCATTTCGTAAAACACCACTCACACCTTTGAAAAAATGACATTGTAATGTATTAATTTTCTGACTTCCCAAAATTTTTCCTCTCAGAATCGCCACTGATGAAATCTAGATCAATTCGTAACAAAAAATGGGCAACCAATTAAAAAAAAAAAAATCAATTATATTACGAACAACATACATATTCGAGCAGATCTTATACCATATTATTACAACTCTACCAATGATATATCGTTGAAGAAGAAAAAAAGAATAAAAACACGATAAATAAATAAATTCTAAACTAGCGTAACTACACAATACAACAATATAATAGGCGCAAAATGGGAAATAGGAGAAACTTAACTGCGAGAACCGAAAAAAAAAACAAACGTATAAAAAAAGATTAACCTACGCTTAAGAGACGATTTAAAAATATGACGTTTAATATTTACACTCTTTTCTATCTTCAATCAAATCTTGCAACTTGGTTGAACCATTTCGAGGCACGACTCTTTTAATAGGCGGCGTTTCGTCGTCGTCGACTTCGTCTTTAATGTTTAAATTCCTTTTGACGGAGCCGATTTGTATCATGTTATTAATGGCCTGCAAATCTTTAGCAGGACTTCGACTGAAATAGTATTCCAGTGGTTTGACAGGCGAAGGAGGTATGCTGTCGGCGTTATCTAGGCATCTGATGTAAATCGGGTGCTTATCGGAAATCCTCCTAAAAGGCGAGTTGGTCTTCGACTTACCCACTGGTAACGGGGATAAATTAAGTAGCTCCCCTTTTTGGCTGGACTTTGTGGAGAATTTCAAGGCGAAGTTTTTTATCACTTTGACATATACTTGGTTGTAGAATTTAATGAGATCTCCGCGTTCAGCTGTCGCGTTTGGTGTCGTAATCGTACCATCGACGTCGGAGTCCTTATCGGTGGCCGGAGTCGAAGGCATGTGTAGCAAAACGTCCCTATAAATGCTACTCACAGCCTGAGGCTGATTCCGGTAGCATTTCATTATCTCCTGAAAAGTCAAGTTGATCTCTAGGACTTTGCAAACCACGTAAACGGTGCACATGAGAATCTGGTCGAGGTGTCGGTTCTTCATCAAATTTACATGATTTACGATCACGTATTCGAAACAAGTCCATATTTTGAGCCGGACTTCCTTATCGTTGATGTTCAACTTATCGCACAAGTCTTGCATACGAATTGAAGCGAGATGATAGAATTTTCGAAAGAATAATCCTAACGAGCCGCCACGTTTGGGTTTCGACAAAGCACCGGATTTCGAAGTATGTTTATAGTCGACTAGTCTGCCCGATCTGTATATTTGATAAGGGCGTTGAGCAGCTGCCTCGACCGAGCTGAGCTGATGAGGCAGGCAAACCTCCTCGCAGACCGGTATAGGCATATTTGATTCTTCGATAGTTTTCCACAACGGACTGCCGCATTTCCAAGACATACTCTCGAGGATCTTCTCTTCGACCATATTCAGATGCTTGACCATATCGCGAGATAGTTGTGTTTCCGTGCGAACCACCAGTTCGATTATTTTGTAGAAATGGTACGCGTGTAAATCCAACGCTTCCAAAATCCACGCGAACTCGACCGATGAATTGTGCGAGAATACGACCAGCTCCATGGCACATGCGAATAACGATCGTAGAAACAAGGCTTGTCTCAATGACTCGCTTACGTCCGGTTTGCTCATCTTAATCTCCTCTTGAGCGATATCGTCGAGCATCTTGTAAAACAACTTTTCAGCCATTTCGACTCGTTTTCGAGTGAAATCCGTACTGTTCGAAGCTCCGTACTGGATTATCAAGTCTCGCATTTCGACCACGTGTTTCTTTATCTCTGATTCGATCTCGGATAGGGTTTCTTCCTTCACTTTGCCTTGCAGAGATTGACGCAGAGAGATTCGACGACTGTTTAGAATTGTCTGCAATCGAATGACGTACTCCTTAGCATTGATCATCGGCGTGTTTCCGGTCACGTTAGCTAAACTGTCGCGATTTTTCAAATACTGACGGCCTGTTAAAGGGGTAAGGGTACTAGGGTAGATTATCGAAGGTCTATCGGTATCGTCTATATTGTCAGCTCCTCCGGTCGCAGCGGATTCACCACCCGAAGCCGCATTCTCCCCGGAATCGTCCGTTTGCGAATCCAACACCATGACTCGTTCGTCGAAATCGCCCACGCTCAGCACGTATTGTTCGTACGATCTGTTGATCGAACGGTAATTCAAGTCGAAGACGTCCGAGTGAAAGATTTCGGTAAAATTGGACGAATCGCCTTTTAGTACACCGCGCTCGAATAGCTTGCGTATTTGAGGCTTCCAGTTATATTCGCGGACACCTTTTGCTTCGATGGCGATACCTAGAAAAAAAAACAACAATATTATTAGAGAGGAATTTAGATACTCCTTCGTGATCAGGTTTATTTAGCTTCTTAGCTCGAAAAATCAAGAATTTTATAATATTTTGATATTTCAATATCTCGAACAGGCTACTAACCCTTATTCTCTTTTGAAATACAGAAATATAAAAATTCACTCGATGCTAAGCCTCTTTACGATTAGCTAATTCAACCGATCACTAGTGAAATACCAGGTGAGCATAAGTAGGCGAATTTTGCATCCAAAACCAGTTAAAAAACCCGTCGATAAATTGAAATTGGTCGATATTTACCTTCGTGTATTTTACACAGCTCGTCAATAATGCAAATAGGTTCGACAGGAGGATCGTAATCTTCATCGAACGAATGCTCCGGCAATCCGATAAATTTATCGTTCAAAATGTCTCGTCTATCAGACGATATAGCATTTGCGTAAATCATATCGCAACAAGCCAATAAAAGGTGAAAAGAATTGACCAAATCTTCGCTTATATCCGGATACTCGGACTTCACCACCAGATAAAGAGTCCAGGCAAATTCCATTAATCTCGTAGTCGTACACGTAATACCTTTGCCTTTTTTGGCAACCTTCATTTTATCCGGATCCGTCGACGGTTCTGGGTTCTTGAACATTTCGTAGAATATAGCCCGGAATTTCTTGAAGACTACCGCAGATACGGCGAATTTTCTCTCCAAGCAGTTTATCTTGCTGCGGAAATCGGCTGCCAGTCCGACCATATTCGCCCATTTGCGACATTTTTCGATAAACTGAATTAACGTCAAGTCGCAAATACGTAGTAGTCTCGTTAAACTTACAAGATTTCCTTCGATTAGTGTATTGGTACGACCGATAGCCGGCGCCGACGATTTTCTACAAGCTACGTAAATCGAACACGCTAACCAGTGCAGCTGGTTGCCCTCTAAGGTATAGTTATGCTTCGTAGCTAAGTAGTTATTCCAAGATGTGCTGCTTGACTCCTTATCCAAGTTCAAATCGGCGCACAAGTGTTGGTGTTTTTTATAAATTTCTTCAGTTTCCGATAGACCCATTTTTGTTTAATTTATGAGGTAGCGAACTACTTATGCTAGTGGTAGAGCGTTCAACAACAACGTACCAAATCAATTTTGTTTCATGTTTTGCAGAACCGTAATCAGATTCTTCAATTCGCTTTTATTGAATTCGACGGTTATGTTTTTCGTAGCAGAACTCGAAGAAGTAGAGGACTGGCCGACTGTATGGAAAGTAATCTGCGTTAGTGTGTCTTCGATTGATCTGTAAGAACTGCTTCCCATAACATGCTGTATGAAAAATATATTGTGATTAGCAATAAAAACAAGAGAAGTACTATTTTACCTATGAAATTTTTGATATCTCAGAATCGATTGATTAGTTGTCCACCTACCTTAATCTGCCAGTCGAAGTCTACTAGTTTTTCATTCCTATTTGGTAATTGATCGTCGGTCATTTTAAAACGGAATAAAGTAAATTATATCGAATAATAACATTTTTTTAAACCGCTTTTTTCACTAAAAACACAAAGCACTTTCTTCGTTTCTTCGATATGTAAATTTTTATCGTAGAAAAAAAATTTTCAAAGGAGCTCCCATAATGCCTCGATGTCTTTCCCTTTGTTTAGGATTTCAAAAATGGATACCTATTTTGTTCACTCATTTTTCATTTCAAATTTTTCATTTAGTAACTTTTAAAATGTAGTAAATTTGCTAGAAACGAGTTCAACTTGCAAAACAAAATTCAAATTTTACAGCAGAAGGACAGTTTGACTATTCGAACAGTCCTAGCGAAGAAATTCGATTTTTTTAGATAGTTTTTTTTTTGGACGAGGCTTTTTTACTCCGATACCTTCTTCAACTTCTTCAAAATTGATAATTCCAAAGTCAATAAATTTCTTGAAACGAGTTGATGACATCCTGACGATTTCCATCACACAATTTGAGTTTTTAAAGGTTTTTTCTCTCGAATTTAAGGTGAGTAATAATTAATTTTGATTTAAAACATCTTCTTTAATAAATTCTGAACTCCTAGGTAATCGATCCGTCGAATACAACTTGTACATTGTCTTCGTTATGTGTACTTTTTGTCGCGCTTCATAATGATACCGAACCCATGTGTTCCTTTTCCTCTGCAATCCACATAAGCATTCATGAGAAATTATTTTCTTAATTAGCTATTACTATTATTCATTAGTTGACTCATATTATAATCTTGAAAATAATTTCTGTTCGGTTTGTTTCAGGTTATAAGACTCGGCAAAAATGGTGAGTTGATCTTAGTTTATGTATGATTAGTACAAAATTATGTGATAGCGTCAATCATTGTTTCATTTGTTTCATGTTTTATGGATTAGGCTAAAGTTTTTACGATATTCGATGCTTCAAATATTATGATCGTTGCTTGTTCTACATTGTTTCATCCTTTCATTCACATTAATCGAATGTTTTTCTTGTTTGTTTACAGCCTAGAGAAATCAAAGAAATTAAAGAATTCCTTATCAAAGCCAGGAGGAAAGACGCAAAATGTAAGTTGGTTTAAACCACTTTGAAATTGTTTCTATTGCATGTTTATTCGGCGTGTTTTAATATTGCAGCCGTTAAAATAAAGAAGAATCCGACTAATGTCAAGTTCAAAGTACGTTGCTCTAGGTTCTTATACACTTTAGTGATCACTGACAAAGAGAAGGCCGAAAAACTAAAACAATCTTTACCACCCGGTGAGTAGAACTTGAAAGTGAATTCATTTAACGTATGAATTTCTTCTAATGTTGATTTTATTTTTTCAACAGGTTTACAAGTGAAGGAGATTAAATGTAGGAAATCGAAGACCACCCCATAAGAACGTAATTTTTAAGTTTAATGGACTTGTTTATGGAAGTAAGACGGATGTTTTATAATAAATTCTTTTAAAAACTTGTCTAAATTTGTTCACTATTTTTTTGCAAGGTGTGATAATTTATAATTTTACCGGTATTTTGTAGTCCGCTGTATGCATCGAGACGATGCAATGTATGAAATTCATCGTGTTGATAGTTCAATTATATTTCTTAGTATTACGCAATTTTCTGTCGGTTGAACGAGTGTTTAAGGGTTGCGACGTAATATTTCGATGAAAAATCAATTCGTTTGGTGGATAAATTACCTGAAAATTATAATTGTTGCAGTTCGCTTGTGCCCTATTTAAATTACTCGTAAGTATCATATAATTAGAGAATAGAAACATGCGTTGAAATTGAAGGAAATCGGAGAATATTATTAATTTATTAGAGTAAGGATTTTTTTATGAAGATTATACTGCATGTTTTTCAGTTTTTCGTTGGTTTTTCTCGGTTTATGATTATATTGTACGTCGAACGTCGTCATTATTATGCCCGAAATTGTGACGAAATTGTAAAGTGTTGAGTTTACAAAGTACGGTACAAAAAATGACCTTTTTTATGCGTATTTATAAAGCGACTCTAGTGGTGAAAAATTAAAGTAATGTTTTTTTGTTGTTTTCGCGCTCTAGTGGAAGCTTGGTGGAAGTTGCTAGCTCTTCTCTTTGGCGCTCTTCTTTGTCGTCTTTGTTCTTTTCATTTCCCTTCAGTTTGTCTTGCAAAAATGTCGCGCGTTATGTTGAGTTTATTCATAGACAGTACTTTTCTGTATTAGCGGTTTAACGATTTATTTTCATCTCGTCGCAGCGAAATTAAATACGATGCCGACAGGATAATTAATAATTGATTATTCGAAACGAGCAAAGACATTTTCAAGTCTATTAACAAAAAATGCGATCATACACGAGAACGTTAAAAATGGCGTCGCGGCGTCTTTTCCTTTTCGCGGAAAATTTATTTGTCTTGTTCCATGAATTTCTTCAAAATCGAGTAAGTAAAATATAAAATAGTTTGCATTAATTATTTTTCAAGTGTTGTGCTAAATTCAATTCATAAATTGAAAAATGTGATTGAAATTTTGTCAAGACAAGAGAAGATATTCTCATTGACTGTGTCACTGTGATTCTGTGAATGACTCATCGTTATGGCGTCGTTAATTGAAATTTTGTCAAAACGAGAGTAAATTATCTGATTGAGTGATTGTCTATGAATGACTCATCGTTTTGGCGTCGTCAGCGTCATTGCTTGCTCTAGACTTCAACATTCTAATTTCAAATGAGTCGATTACTGCTTATTAATTTTGTTTTCGAATTCCTACTAACATAACGTTTTGAATTATAATTTTTTTACAATAATCTAAATGTGCCGGAGTTTATTCTATTGAATAAGGAACATAGATCTACGTACGTCCGAACGTGTGGTATGGTTCTATGTCTTTAGTTGGAACTTGGAATTTGAAAATTTGATCGTCTTTCTAGTCATAGTATATTAATTTGTATTACCTTGTGTAAATTATTTTCTATAATTCCAGAACGTTTGCTGGACTGTGAAGAGAACGCTGTGTGTTTAATCTAAATTACATCTCAATGGGATTTGTTTTCGTTCCTCTTCCTTGATCTACCTACCGCCAAATCGCACCTGTTACGAAGTACCTGGTGAGTCTTACGCTTTAGGTATTTTATTTTATTTGTGTTTTGAAATTTCTAACTTTCGATCCGTTTTTCATTTATAATTATTTCCGCGTTTTTCATTATTACCCTACGCTAATTTCAATTAATGAATCATTTTAGTAATCTTAACTACGAAGTATTGAAAGTCGTTATTAGAGTAATGGTTCTTGAAATTTCATATTTAAAGTATTAGGTGCCGCTTATTACCTAATTTGTTTTTAAATTTTGAATAACGTAACGTTGTAGATTGTGATTTTTTTTTTACAATAATCCAAAAGAACCTGGAGTGTTTTTATATTGAATAAGGAACATAAGACATGAGTAAGTCCGGACGTGTTATGGTCCTATGTCTTTAGTTAAAATTTGAAAAATTTAATCGTGTTTCCAATCATCTCTTTAATTATATTACCTTGTACTGATTTTTTTTCTATAATTTCAGAACGTTTGTTGGACTGCGAAGAGATTTTCATATGTACTGCATCTCTATCAGATTTGTTTTCATTCATTGAATCTACCTCCCGCTAAATCGCACCTGTTACGAAGTACTTGGTGAGTCTTCTGCTTTTTTATTTTATTTGATTTGTGTTTTGAAATTCAAAATTATCGCTGGTTATTTATCGAACGCATGCTTCTGTCATTTATTATTTCCGTGTTTTTCAATATTGCCCTACGTTATTTCAATAATCAATCTTTTTAGTAATTTTAACTCGTGAGATCAATCATTCTTTTTATGTTAAAAAATTGACGCCTTATTTTGTGTATATTTCCAAATAGGTATGTCGACGTGAACCTTCCATGCCAGCGTGTCTGCGACCAATGGAATAATTTTCATTTCATAATAATCCAAATTCCAGAAACATTACCAAGCTTTGGATGAAACTGAAACTTTTCGAGTTGAATTTGAAATACAGCAAATGTGTAAGTGTGATTTAAAATTTCAGTTTTTTTTCTTGTAATTTTCAGCTGTTGTGATGTTTTGGACATTTTTATTGTTTTTTCATCTTCTCAATTCATTCGAATTTTTTGGTCCAATAATTTCTTATTTTGGCTTATTTTTTTCGTCGTAGCTGTTCTGAGGTTCCATTCTAATTTTATAAATTTGATGTCTTCGAAATTTGTTGAAAGTTCAAAATTTGATAAAAATTAGAA
>FIZV01014512.1:0-18114 GCA_900050545.1 Trionymus perrisii | reverse complement strand
AAAAACCCAAAAAAATTTTTAATTTAAAAAAAAAAAAAAAAAAAAAAAAACGCTGAAAACATTTTGAAAAAAAAAAATCATAACTGAATTTGTGTATGGTTTGATGGGAACTGAAATTTTCTCAAAAAAAATTTATACTTTGGTTCGTTTTGAAAATTCTAGAAGATATTTTTTTGTTTAAAATATTTTAATCTTTTTCTTCAAAGAAAATTAGGTACCTACCTTATATATTTTAGAAACGAAATAATTCTTTTTAGAAAACTCAAATATGTATTAAAATTTCGTTCTTGCAAAAATTCTTGGGCTCGTACTACATACCTATAATTATGTTTTTCTGTTAAAAAATTCCCTTTAAAATCTTGGAGATTCAAATTGCGAATCATGGTTGATTTTTTGTTCGTACGTCGATGTTGCGCGTAGACGTCAATAATATGTGCCTCATCCTTTTGCACCATTCATTGAAAATCAACTATCTTTCGCAAACAAAAATCAACATTGTGCCAGCTAAATGCAACAATGTTTCGGTTAAACAATGCACTGCGAAATGCATACGAGTATTTTAACTATCGCGAATGAATTGTTTCATAAAAGATTGGAGTATAAAGGGCTTTGACGCGAATGGTATAGAGCGAGTGAGCGATTCTTAGCAAAGATAGACTCTTTACTCGATGCTCGAATAATACAGCTATAAAGTACCTATCTATACGCTTCCTCGGTATCTGGTATGGGGCCAGACAATACTCGTTCATTAGCGCAAATCGAAATATCACTGAAGTTACCACAGGTCATCGTTATACTAAAGCTGAAAATTATCTAAGCGCGGTTATGCGACGACAAACGGTATGAAAATGAGTGTCGATTCGGCAGAAGTGGCGAGGGTGTGGATTTTTTTTCAAGTAGTACGTACTTTGGTCATGTATGGATAATAACACCCTAACAACATGGTGCATTATTACACTTTTAAGTATTAAAAAGAAAAAAGTTTTGTACAGCTTCGAGTGGCGCAAAGTACATATATAACTGCGTTGTTTGTTACCGAGTTAATATCTGCGACAAGTGGGTATTATTGCACAAACATGTTGTAAAATATGTTTTGAATCTCGTATACCGCGAAATTTTCTATTGTATCAATTTAGCAAAACGGTTCATTTGGCGGTGCAGTTCGTTGCTAAAGTAAGCATGAATTTTTCCCTTCGTACGATCTCGTACACCGCACCGTACGTAATTTAGAACTTTTTGTATTCCAGCAGAAGTATACGTAGGTATATTAACCTCGCCATATTACGTCGCCGATGCGAGCTCCAGCATCTACCTCATCCCACCTCCCTTCTGGCACCTTCGCACAAAGGCGCACATTCGATGCGGTGCTCCATAGTTGGATCTTTCATAATGCAAACCACGCGCAAAATATGTATCATAAAATTCAATGCCTTTCGATACAAATTGAACAAAACTCTCGCCGCATCGACATGAACAAGACGAACATTTTAGTCGGCCGAATGAAACCCATACATACTATACCATCGTGTACTCGTGTAACTCGGGATATGTAGCCCTTTTGAATTTCGGGGCAAGGAAAAACTCGCCAAATGCTCCGACGACTATAAACACGTGTTTAAAAACCCAGCCCACGCCATAACAATCCGCATTGTGCAAATGTTCCAGCATCGCAGCACGTCAAAGGTCATAACAACGCCTAGAAATGCGGTATATCCGACCGACGACGACCTCCTACTTAACGCAAACAGCATCCACCGTGCCCCTGCCACCGCTCCGAAAATGTGTGAGAAGTTCGAATAAGATTAATAATCACAAAATTTAGACGTGCCGCTAAAATTAATGATATCGCCTTCGAGTATTTCTGTTAGGCGGCTTTTATGGTTAATTAGTTTCGGTATTTAATTAATTAATCAGTTCTTTAATGGGTTGACTTTATTACGCCATCATCTAATTGAGGAAAGTGAAAAATTTAACCTTTTTTTCTACCCATTCCTTTTTCGAAGGAGTTAATTTAAAAATATAATAATAACTTTGATCGTTAACTATGCGTACGTCTATCTCGCCCAATTTTTTGTTCGGATTTTTTTCACCCTTATTATCATCTATCAATCGCAGAGTGCGCAGACTAACTTCAATCAAGTTGATATTAATATCAGGGTTGGATAGGAAAAAGTTTTCAACATTACACAGATACAGGGTGTTCGGTTTAGAGTATCGTCCGTCAACCGGGTAGATCGGCAATTTGTTTCAAAAATGCAAAGATCGGGTTGTCTAACCGTATTATTGAAGGAACTGAGATATAGTTTGTGTAAATCTCGTTCAAGTTTCAGGAAGAGAAGGGAAGATAAAATCTGCAGGTATGTAAGTAATAAACAGGAACTGTTGTGATAATCGCTAAAAAAAAATCAGCAGATGCGTTTATTAAAGAAATATGCATTCAAGCAAAAATATTTCGGTTAAAATCACGTTCTTTGAAACCAAATTCAATGCATCCAGCTCGTATCCGAAAAATATATTCAATTGCTCACAATTTCCATTTTACAATAAATAACTAAATAAATAAAGCGAAAAATTTAATACCATAGATTAAACCACATAATAAATAGCACCTCATTAAAAAAAGTCTCGCCCTACTTCTAGTCAATCTTTTAAAAAAATGAAGTTGTACAGTTTTGTGAAAGAGAGCGTCGTAAGGTGCGCGAAATTAAGGAGCTGTCATTTAAAAATTTTTCCTGATCATTAAAACCAATAAAAAAAAAACAATTTCCTTCGAAAAAAAAACACAAAAAAAACAACTTTGATTTATAGGGTCAAGCAAACTTGTCCCAATTTCCCTATCGACGACCTGCAAGCCTACGAGCGGTCTAAACAATATGTTTCGAGTTCGGAAAATGATACAGCTTCGTTAATTACGGAACAATATTCAGACGCGCTAGAATTTTGTAATTTTCATATATCGAACCCAAACACACGACCGCACTTTGTATACGCGACACACAACACAAAGTTACAAACACCACGATCCACACAAACGATTCGCGCTGCTGATAAAAATGCGAGCAATTTTTCAAGAGACCGAAAAAAATAAAAACAATTTACACAACCCAAAATACCGAAATTAATGGTACGCGGAAATTTATTTAAAAGCTTTCGGTGGGGCGAACGATAGAACAAAAATAGTACGAAAAATAAAAACCCAGAAGACAAAAAAAAAAAAATCATTAATTTTTTTTGCATTTTTCAAAATACAGATATGTATATATTTTGCTCGGGTAAAAAAACGAAGGAGAAGAATAAACCCGTACCTATTTTACGATGGTCAGCTATTTTATTCTTTTTTTATCTGCGGTAGTTGTTTTATTAGCACGGTCCATTTAACGGGAACATTTTCGAATGATGAATATTCACCAGATAAGAAAACAAGTGGAGGCGCTGCGGCGTGGCCTCAGTTTCGCGCTTATTTTTGAGTGGTTTGCGATACGCGATGCAAGCGCGACGATTAACACGCCGCTGTTCTCGGTCGTGCGGTAACCGACCAGAGATTATACGAGGACGTTAGGTGGCTTGGAAAATCGCGAGCTTGGGCGAGGATCAGGACGAAGGATAATCGAGTCGAATCTGTTTCATCTTCATCGGCGCACCGGCGAAAGGCTAAAGCTCGCCGCTGAAAAATTAGGATACCTTGGTATCGTAAAAATTAGCTCCTAAGAGTACGAATAATTATTTAAATGAGGGGAAGAGCGTTTCGGAACGACCGTTCGCGTACATACAGGGTGCCTGATGTGTGAATGACCAAACTTGAAATTCGGATACAACCGAATACCGTGAACAAAAAACTTCTTGTGCACATGGTGCCTACCCCGATTTTGAAGGGGCAGTGGTCTGTAAAAATTTCAAAATTTCGTCGAGTCAATGCACGAACCCGGTGTAACTTTTTGAAAGGAATCAAAATAGTTATGGGGAAAAATTTGCCTATCTTTGAAAATTAATGAGGTACAAAGCTTTGGAAATCAGTATTTCGCGAAGCAAAATCGGTTGGTAACACTGCGTTTGAAAAAAATTTCTACACCGACAGGAGATAAGTCTTTGAAAAATCATAAATCAATAAAAGTTGTAATCATATTGAAATGCCCATCTTTGAAATTAAATGAGTTATAGCTACCTACACGAAATTCAAGTCAGAATAATTGCCTATCTCCATTTATTACTGTACAGAGGTGAAACATGAAAATTGTCAAGTTCGGTCAAAACAATACATGAAACCGGTGTAACTTTTTGAAAGGGACTAAAAATGTCATGTGATAATTTTGCCTATCTTTGAAAATGAAGGCGCTACGAGACCTTAAACTTCGAAAATACCAATTTTCAAAGCTTTGTAGCGCCTTCATTTTCGAATACAGGCAAATTTTTCACATAGGTAACTATTTTGAGATATGTAGATTTTGGTCACTGACACACCGGACACCCTGTACATACGTATATTGCCTCGCATCGAATGGACGCGACGCGAGACGCTCTTAAAAACGACGACGAAGGCGCGACAAAAACGTAGGTACCATACTATGGTCGGATTTACGCGGATTTTTTTCTCCTTTACCCTCCTTTAATCTACAATAAAGGAATACTAAGCTTTGTAACAAATTTCCGGTTTTAACGTCGCCAAAACGCGCACAGATAGAAGGAGTACGAAAATTATATGCCCGTCGTGGTCGTCGAGTTTATACTACCGAGTCGTTTGCAAGAACTTAAGATAATTAACAGGATTGCCCTGCTCAGCAGGACGCCTCGTAGCGCAGGCGGCCATACTTGATATTTTAATTTACCTTTTGCACATCTTGAAATGTGTATTTAATCAAAATTTTGGTAAATTTATCGCAAAACACCCTCACGAGTCACGACTGCGCTTACGCAATACCATAAGCAGTAAGCACAATTTCAACTCGCAATACTAGGTAGGTAACTACGTAAATACGAAGTATAAGGAGGTACATAGGTAATAGTAGATATTTGCTCTTCTGTGTATCTTTCACTTTATACGCTGCTGCAAATTATATATCGAATTTCAGCCCTATTAAAATAGCATTACTCCAGACTTAACCTTAACATATTCGCAATCGCAACAACTTGTCACCGAGAGCTTCTTTCTCCTCCATGAATAATTCCTTATGCTACGCTATAGAGTCGCACTATGTAGGTATAGGTATACATATTTATACTTACACACTACAATCCTTAGCAACTCTTACTGCGTATAAAAATTTATCCGCGTCGCTAAAGAATTCGCATTTCAAACGTAGGTAAAAGCTGCGAGTATTAGCGAAACGAGTTGGTTTCGCTTGTTAGTAAATTTTTTATCGTAACTGTGCTGGCTTTTTTTTTTGCAATTCGCACTCTTATCTTGAATTTATTGTACCGTGTATTTACGATAAATTAAACCATTAAGGGTTAACGTGTATGGTAATACATTACAATTGCTGAAATCATTCGTCTATAAGCATTGTAGAAATACTACAAAAACAAAAATAAAACACTTCGGTTAATTAAAGCTCATCACCTACGAAAATTATGTTGCACCGTCGACGGCGATTTATCTGATAAGTTATAGAAAATTTTGCAATTAACGAATTCACAATAGGTACCATACATGATTAACCATAATAAAATAAAAATAATGATAATAAACAAAGGGAGAGAATAATGAAATTGAAATTATTCTACATTAAAATTTATCCTCGCTGCAAAATCAGATTTATTTTCAATGAAAGATGATTTACATTAGAATTGAATTTATTTGCGAATTAGGGATCAAGAGGTGTGGTAATGTGCAAACTGTTGAGTAGGTAATGTGAAAATCATCAACAAAAGAATGAAATTTTAGTGCAAAATCAGAATCTCAATACTATATGAAATTTTTGCGAATTCTTAGAACCAAAAAGCAATTAGGTACATGTTTTATTTGAAAATTGAAAATACAAATCATTAATATTAAAATCGAATGTTTTACTCCAGAACCCAAATCATCAACATTAAAATAAAATTTTATGGCAATCAGACCCATCAATATTAAAATAATTAACATTAAATTTGATTTCATTGAGAAATCAAAATCAACATCATATCGTGAAAAAGCAAAAATTCTATGGCAAAAAGAGAATCATCAACATCAAAATTAAATTTTTTTATGGAATCAAAATCAGAATAATTTGCAATGGAGTTTTATAGAATCATCAGAATCATCAACAATAAAATCGAATTTTCCATTTGGAAATCAAAATCCTTAACACTAAAATGGAATTTTGTGGCAAAATCAGAATCATCAACAAATAAAATCAAATTTTTTACCTACTTCAAAATCATGTAAACACTGAAATAGAATTTTATTGCAAAATCAGAATCATCAATCAAGTATAACAATGAATTTTTCTATTTTAAAATCAGAATTATCAACATTAAAATTCAATTTTTACTCCAAAATTTAAATCATTTACATTAAAACTTGACTTGGTTATGAAATCATAATCAGCATCTCCAACATTAAAATCGAATTTCTCGCTTCAAAATCGAAATTATCAAAATTAAATTTTATAAAAAAAATCAAAATCATCATTCAACAACATTAAAATTAAATCTTGTGGCGAAATTAGAATGATTTGCCTTACCTACCCCTTCAAATTTTGAAAACAAAATTGATGAAATCAAACAAATGGTGACATTTTGTTTGTTATGTTTTCGATAGCGCAGAGTTCGAATATTGCCTAACTTTTTTCATATAGGACCCTTTCCAGACCTCCCACGAGCCCTCAAATCTTGAAAGCAATTGACGAAGACATAGTTTGGCATTTATCGTGATAGTGCTGAATTCGATTAGGTATTCATTTTCTTTTTTGTTCGGGACCTCCCAACGTCTCTCCCCAGAGGCACCAAATCTTGAAATGAGTTCAGTAAGCTCAACAAAAGTGTTTTCGAAAAATGATGATAATTTTTTGAAACATAAAAATAATAAAATATTCTTCTGCTTATATATGCATCACTACTGATTTTTCAAACAAGGTAAATGTTTTTGATGTTCGGACTTTCACTGTAAGTTAGCCCCGGTTAAAAGTTTAGAAAATCAAGTCGACCTACTGAAGGAATAGGTTAGAACCAGGAAACAAAATTCGTGTACCCAGCTACACCTCTATATTTTGTTAACTAAAGAAAAGAAAGGTTAGTAAACAATGTGCTACCTACCTACATTTATACAAATAACAACTAATTAAAAAGGTTGTTTGCGTTTCGTGTATAGAACTAGCAAACAGCCATTTGACGAACGCGAGAAAAGTTCTAACTTCAATAATACTAGTTTAGTGCGGGGAGCTTCGCCTCGCCTCATGTGTCGTACCATTTTATGCAAAAAAACTCTATTAGTAAGATAATTTGTGGTATAAATTCACCGACTGAAAAAGTCATCGGTATTAAGGCATAACGCACTACAAATTATGTAACATCGTCTGCAGAAATGGGCGAAAGTAAGAAGAAATAGACGAGTATGCGGAGGGTTTTTACAGTTTTTAATATACGTAGGTAGGTACCGTACGTGTAGGTACAATACACGTTTATTTGTATTTTATGTACGGAATAAAAGAATAATTTTTACCAATTTTCATTGCTCCGCAACCAAAAACGTAACACAAAGCAAAAGGTAGGTATTTCTTGCGCTTCACTTATATATAGTACCTTACCTACCATGTTCATGCATACAATATGGGGAACTTGAACGCGGAATACCTCTTATTGTAACGAGAAAACGTAGCACGCAGACAAGCTACGATTGACATACTTTTCTTCTTTATAATAGTCGGTCGGCAAAAAGATAATATCAAGTTATTTCCTCAAGACTTAGATATCTTTGTTATTATTTAAGAATAGGAAAAAACACTTTCTGTACGTCATTCGGTTGACTTTCTGTACGTACACGAAAAACTAATTTTTCTACCCCCCCCCCACCTTAAGTATACTTATTATACAAACTACAAACTTTAGCAAAGCCCAACGAAATAAAGAAATGAAATTACATTGTGGGTAAGCCTTTTAATTGGCTCGATTAACCTTTAAAAGGGCTCTAAATCGAACCACTTCAGATGTACTGTAAGTAATTTTTTTGGAGTACAGAATTCAAATTTTACCCAAAGAAAAAATTTCTTTCAATTTTGTCTGAAATAGATTACTGAAATTTCTCATTACTTTTAAATGGAAAAAAATTTTTAAATAAAAAAACTGCACGTTTTGTAATATATTTTTTTTAAAAATTTTTCCAAAAAAAATGTACGTACCTAAATGTATTTTTTAATTTTTTTGAAAAAAATCTCTGAATTTTTTTTCAAAATTATGGAATAGATTTTACCTTTATTTTTTGGAGTAAAAAATTCAAATTTCTTGAAAACGAAAAATTTCCTAATCTTTTTCGAAATAGGTTACTGAAATTTTTATTATTTTGAAAGGGGGAAAAAATACCATTTTTTTTAAATGAAAAAATTGCACGTTTCTTAAAATAATTTTTTTTTAGGTTTTTGTCAAAAAAATTGTATTTTTTAAATTTTTTGAAAAAACCTCTATCTTTTTTTCAAATTATGGAATAGATTTCACTTTAATTTTTTTGGAGCAAAAAAAATTTCTTAATTTTTTTTGAAATTTTGAAACGAAAAAAATCATTTTTTTGAAGCAAAAAAATCGTTATTATTTTAAATGAAAACATTGCTACTTTTTTTAATATTTTTTTTTACGTTTTTTAAAAAGAATATGATTATATTTTTTAAATTTTATGCCATAAAAAATGTGTTTCTCGAATTTTTGGGGAAAAAAATTTCTGAATTTTCGGGAGTATTAAGGTGGTGCTGCGCGAAATTTATATTATTCGTTTTATGATTATTCCGTGCAAAAATAAGGGAAAATTGGATAATAAACAATTAACCGACTTTTGGACATCGAATAATCGAAAGAAAACAGTTGCAAATTTTTGCTTGGATAAATGATAATCGAGAGATCGGATAGTAAGGGTTCTACCGCATTTTAAACGCGACAATACAGATTCGTTCTTGATACGAGTTAAACTTGCGGTATATCTTGTTTTCGGTTTTGAAATTAATCGTTTGATGTAAAACAAACACCGCTAACTCGACTACTACTACTTATATTTATTCAGGATTAAATTAGAAAAATTTTCAAATTATTTTTACCGCTATTTTCAAACCCAATTAGAAAAGTTTCGTCGAAGGAAAGCACCAATCTTCGCTTTGGATACTCCGCGGCTACACCCCACCTTATAGGATCGTATTTACGGCGAACCAATTAGGCAATTATTTTGACATGTTTCACGTTTTTTCGTACCACCTCTACCGCGACTGGTAACGTCTTTAATCAACCAGGATGACATGACGCAGCTAATGAGATATTCTTCAAGTTCCGAATAACTACATATATCGATTTCTATCTAAGAAATTCATTGGGCTATAGATTAGATTTAATTTACCCTTTCACCAGATTCCTTCATTCCAGTGCGGCTCTTCCCGGATCAACGTTAAGATGGTGTTTTTTTTTTGCAACGATCACTCGAAGAAAGTAACGAAAAACGTTACCCGAATATAAATGCATAAAACAGGCTATGTATATTGTATGTATAGGAAATGAAAAATAGCTCGTTTTTAATATTTTCTACGGTCAAGATATTGAAAAAAAAAAGGAAAAAAGTACCACGCGAAGAATGAAAACGCAGCGATAGAAAGGTATTTTCTGTTCGTTCCTCACTGAATCTATCCGCTTCGTCAAATTAAAGAAAAACAATTTTTTAATAGAAACTTTTTAATCAAAAACCGCTAACGAGATAAGTACGTAAAAGATACGGAGACGAGAATTTTCATTCATTTTCGTAGGTAGGTACTTTCGCCAACAGTGTACGGTTGTATACCGCACATTAACGCCTTTCGAGGTATCTATTACCTACATAAAAACTGTTATACACTTGAGTAAAAAAAATCGGCCAAAAAAGCTCACAAGCTCACACTTCCGTTTCAAAATTCACTTCCATTAAGACGAAGAGGGTAAAATTCAATAATATTTCCTTCCACCAAGGAAAGATCTACCTAGTACATACTTGTAGTATACTTAAGTGAATAAATAAGGTTCCAAACAACAATGTAAAAAATAAATTAAACCCACGGGCGATAATTAAATATTTTAAAAATTGTTAGCAAAACTTTCCCACAACCCGTTAAAAAATTTCCTCAAAAATGTAACAACCATCTAGACGCTATAAGTATAAAAGAAGAGAAAATGAAATAACAAAAATATTATGATTTTTTCTTTCACCTTTCGCTAAAACCAACCTATTGCTTGATTCTTTACGACCATTCAGAGAAAATTTTCCAGCATCAGGTAGAACGTAGTATTGCGGAAACCCAAATACAAATCGTACGAATATTGAGGACAGATTTGAAATAGAATTACGAGTACAACGAAAGAACGTGTCCTACGAGGCGAAAAAGAAAACTACACAGTGAGAGTCGACTTCATAAAGGTATACTTAAAGGCTGTCAAGGTAGAATAAACAAGCATACATGAACGCTGAAGGCAGGGCTAAGTATCTCGAAGTGTCAAAAAATTTCAAAATTTCGATTAGAACTTTTCTACGTCGATCGACATTTTTTCTTCATCGTATTCTTCGCCACAATGATTTCTACCCGAATTTTGTAAATTCGTAAGAGATTTTGCAAGTACGTGAAATATTGCTAAAGTTATAGCTTGTACTCCAAGCTGGATTCCCTTTTATAAAGAACTCGCACACTAAATACCACGGTTCAGGTATTACAGATGAGAGCTCGAGTACGCGATTTTGGTCACTTTGTTATATCCGTGATAATTCGGCGGTTTTTGAACTTGACCTAAAAAATCAATTTTTGATAGAAAGGAAAAAATTCTATGGTAAAAAAATTTATTCCAACAAAATTTGAAAAAACTGGACTGAATAAGAAATTGAAAAAATTTATTTTTTGCAAAAAATTTAAAAAATAACGATCAAAGTAAATCTGAGAGAAACTTACTGTTTCATAAAGTTTGAATAAAATTGTTTTATTTTTTTGAACAAGATGTAAACAATTCGTTTGAGCACAGAAATTGAAAAAATTGTAATCAAAAAAAAAAAATAAAAAAATTATTTTTTCAATATTTGAAGAAATTACTTTTCAAGCAAAACTCAAAATACATATTTGTTTTGGAATAAAATTTTAAAAATCAATTTTTGGGTAAAAAGTAAAAAAAATCGCCCCAAAAAATTTAAAAAAATTGCATTTAAGCCAAATTTTGAAAAAAAAATTAACAAAATTCGAATTTTTTTTAACAAAATGCAAACACTTTATTTGAGAACAAAAAAAGAAAAAAATGTTATCAAACTATTGAAAAAAATAATAATTTTCCAAGTTGGTTATTAGACAAAACTTGATCATTTTGTTTCGAAACGAAATTTGAACCAGAGTCATTTCACTCCCTTACCACATCAGAACCTTTTTTGAAAAATTCACTCAACTTCAAAAACAAATCTAATTTCGGAAATTACCGATGAATTCAAAAATTCACCCCATTCCACTTTCATTAACATTCTTTAAATAGTTGTGCCATGCCATTACCACGAGAAATTACATCCAACTTAATATTACAAAATTATCATCAGTTATCAAAATTTAAAATCTTACATTCAGTTCACCAATTTTTATTTTTTTCTCAAAGAGTTCTTTTACCCCATACAAACTTGGACATAAGTTATGGGATTATTCAACTCATCGTCAAGAGGTCCCCAAAAAGGTACAATATAAATTGCTATCTCTAAAGTCAATAATGCCATTTCTTACGCTTCCACTTTTCATACCACATAGGTAAAAATTTACTGCCATCATATACCTGGAGGTATTCCACGAAAAATAAAAATGGGTTAATTGGATTTTTAGAAAAAGATCGAAAGCTTTGAGAAAGTGGATAACATTAAGACTAAGGAAAGGTTCACGGAGTGGGCAAGATGGAAAATTTAATGAACGATGATACCGCAAACCTGACGCCGAGAATTTGAGAACAAAATGGGAAACTGATAGGCTGACATGAAAATGTGAACAACTGAACGAGTTATCATTTATAATTTTTTTCCTCCTAAGAAATGGACACTGAAACAGATGCGGTGTGGTTAAATCGAAATAATAAACAAGTGGTAAATGTATCCATTTCAAGGGTATTGTCTGTGAAGTCGAGATTAAACGGAAATTATTTGTAACACAAACTGGGTACTACGACTACCTTTACCCAGACCCACTTGGTATAAAGACCATCAACAACCATCTTAGTGGTCTCAATTTTAACACTGATAAAATTTTCTTCGTCGAATATCGAGCTAATAAATACAAACGTGAAACAATTAAGAGCATAAAAGCGAAAAGGGTATTTTGTTGAAAATTTACTAACTTAAATGACGCATATATGAAATTTACATGTCTGCGAAATTCTCTTCAAATTGTGCAATTTGCCGGCGGGAAACTTGTATCAGATGGCTCTATTATGTAAGTTATAAGTCTATTAAAACTTTATAACATGTATTTGCAATTAATTTCTAATAATTGAAGTTGAATGAAAGGCTTTTGTTTTATCATTTTAGTTGGTCGATATATCAAAAAATAAATATTTCAAATTTTACTTTTAAACGATTTATATTGAATGGAAGCATCGATTAAAAGTGCCCATTCATTTTACGAAGACTTCGCGAAATGAAATTTATAGTCGTTGAAGTTTTATAGCATGTTCGCATAACGTATGCCTTTGAATCTCATCCACAAAAGAAGAAAAATTAAAGCTTTTGGAAAGTTTTTAATGAACTTTCGACACGAAGAAGTTTTCGCTATAAAAAATCGAATAAAATTTATCAAATTTTTATCTTATCGTTTGATCAGAACCTCGTGACTTTGGCTCTATCTACTAAGACGTTATGAAATTTTGAAATTCAACCCAATCGCCCAAACAGCTCGATTAATTAATTAATTAAACACTGCATACGATGACAATACCAAGTGTTGGTACATTGCAACTAACAACTATACGGTAAAACCGCACCATCAAACGTTAAATTGGCTTTGTGAGATAAAAGCACCCGCCCTTTTAATCGACTTTTACGACAAACAGGATTTACCAGCAGTGTCTTTCCTATGTCGTTACGGTTCGTTAATTCTATATTATTACACGCGTGTACGTATACGTATTCGTGTCACATTAAATTACCCGATAGTTAATTTAGTCCAAAGTTTACATATTTTTACCACAGGCCTACATTTAAATCATTTGCTGATGGCGATGGTTCGAAGAAGATACACGCTTACGTAGTAAACAAATTTCATCATTCTAGTCACAATTTTCATTTTAGACTATTTCGCGAATACCAAAACGAACGAGAAAGGTTCGTTTTTAAAATTATTTACAAATTTCAACCAGCGTCGTATCGCTCGAGTCGTTCTATACGAAAATCTGAATATTTGCCAACACAAAGTCCTTTAATTTTCTTTTCAATCGAGTTTTATAATTAACCCAAAAAGGTAAAGAGAGAACGCCCAAAGAGGAAACGATTCAATCAAATTGAATAAATTCTAACGAAGAGTTGAAAATTTTCTTATTTTATTCCAGGGTGTAAATATGTACCTATATCAAGTGATCTAAGGAAGCATGGTAGAGTTCGATGCCCTATGAAAAGAAGGAAAAGATGTCTTCATTTTTTTAGATTCGAGTGCAATATGGAATAATGAATAAAATTCAAAGTGACAATAAGATTTTCAAATTTGAACAAATTCAACTGTAAAAATACAATTTTGAAAAATTTCCCACAAATAAAATTTGAAAAATACGTTTTCAGATGAAAATTCATTTCTTCCCAAACTATTTTTTTTTCAATTTTGTCTAGAAAATCACACGTAAACATTTTGTTGATGGAATTTTTTAAGAAAAAAAAATTGAAAAAATTGGTTTCTGGCATCGTAAAAATTGCTAAAAAATGTTTTCGAACAAAATTTTCAAACACCTACTCATTTTTCGACATTTTTTTGGAATTGTCTTTAAGTATTGGCATCGGATCCAAATTTTGAAAATCAACAATAACTTTGGTAGTTTCTTTTTCAAGCCAATAAATAACCAAAAATTAACCAAATTTTCCGAAGTTTTCCGAAGGACCCCCCCCCCGCAATTTTTTATAATTGGATGTTTACATTATATCTGAAATAATCTTGCACAATAAATACACGAAAAAAATTCGTTTTATTCATTTTTATTTCATGAAAAAAAATTGAATTTTTTTTTTAATTTGACCAAAATTTGAAAAAAAAACAACATTTTGATAAAAATTATTAAAAAAATTTTAAAAAAATTGAAACAATCAATTTGAGCAAAATTAAAAATAATTGATTTTAAACAAATTAAAAAAAAATTGAACAAAATTTTTAAAATAGCAATTTTGAATAAAATTGGGAAAACAATTGAATAAAAATTTTAAAAACAGGTAATTTTTAATAGCACGAATATAGATTAAAAAAAAGAAAAAGAAGGTACTAAACCTCGAAAAAATTAGTTTTGAACACCATTTTTGGAACAAAATTGTGGAGAAAAAATGTAAAGGTAATTTTGGAAACAGTGACTTTCAAAGAAATTTTGAAAACACTAATTTTTAAACAAAATTGAAAAGAACCTAAACAAAATTTCAAGAACAGAGATTTTTATTAAAAGAAAAAGAAAAAATTGCATCAAATTGTAAACCCGTAATTTTGAAAAAACAAAAAAAAATTGGAAAAAATGATTTTAATCAAAATTTTTAAAACAATAAGATAATTTCGGATAAAATTTCAGGGTGTCCAACAGAATTTCCAAATCAAAAATCAGCACCTTTTCTACAAATTTTCATTTTTTTTAGCACTTTTTTAATAGATAAGATTTTTCACGAGCTGGACTCCTCCCCCCTTAAATGTGACTTCTTATAGAAATGTCTAAATTGTGAAGAAAAATAATCAATGCACAAATAAATACCAAAAAATGAATAATATTATACGTATTGTACCTACAATAGTGCAGTGTTGCCATATTTTCATTTCAAATGATTAGGGGGAGAAAAAATTTATATTTTAATGAATTTTAAAGGAAAAAATTTTTTAATTCTTAAAAACAGAAGAAGAATTTTCAATGAATTTTAACAAAAAAAAGGACCTTTGAGCAAAAATCAGCACTTTTTCAGCACCAATTTCTAAATTGAAGGACCTTTCAGCACTTTCACTACCCTTCGGACATCTTGAATTTTTACAAAATTGGACAAAACTTTCAACACAATTTGGCACAAATTTTCGAAACCACTGATTTTGAATGAAGAATTTTTTTTTTTTAATTTGCAGTAAGGCAATTTTGAAATTTGTTTGAAATCTTTTTCAAAAATCTTTGTTTCGAACAATTATCTTCGAGTCATGCCAAATATTATTTTGCTTAAAATGTTGTTTATTGTATTCAAAATTACTTTTTCATAAAAAAAATCGTCCAAGATTATTTTTCTCAATATTTTGTTTGAAACCTGGTTTAGAATTTTGTTCTTTTTTATATTTTTTTTTTATTTTGGCAAAACCAGATTTTAAAAAGTTTCTCCAACACGAAAATTTTTTAACTTCATTAAAAAATGAATTCATCAAAAATTTTTTAGATTTTTTTTCAATGCTAATTTTTAATCTAAAAAAGGAGCATCTGAGGAGAAAAGTATTTTTTAATAACCTGGAGGGCAAGAAAGTAACCAAGTTACTATAAAGTGACCTCAATCCGATGCCTGAAACACTCGCTTAAATTTTGTTTGAAATTTTTTTTTCAAGTTTTGCTCGAAACAATTTTTTTTTAATTTTTTGTAAAATGACACATTTTAAACTGCTGTCAGTTGTTAGAAGTATTTTGAGAATGAAATTTGATGGCTTTATTTTCGAAAAAATTCTAAAAATCGTTTCAAACAAAATTTTGAAAAAATACTCGAATAAAATTTTAAAAGTTTTTGGTTAAAAAAACCATATAATAAATACTTACTTATTAATTTTTTAAATTCCATTTTTAAAGCATTTCTTTTAACTTATTTTGAAAATTTTGTGTTCAATACCAAGAAAAAAAAACGAATGTTTTTATTTCCCACTTCAGATTATTTGTACCACCACGACATGGATACGAAAATAATCAAAATAATGCATCATAAGAAGTACAAGGTAGGTAGGCAGGATCTTGGTGCTTCCAAAAAGCTATCATTGAGTACAATTTACGACAAAAGATGAAAATTGTGGTGGTCGAAATTTACACGTGTGTCGTATATGTAGTTCGTCGAGGCATAAAATTCACTTGTTTATACAAGTTTCAAGATGCTAAAAACGTGACTTTTATGTGGAAATAGCACGGTAAATACGAATAGAATTGTAAATATATAAATGAGTTTGTTTGGCTTTCGATCATCATTGTTCAAATCCATCGAGAAAATTGAATTGGTGACTTTACGAGTGTATCTTACGGCTGTGCGCAATTCGGAAAGCTTGCAAGTTTGAGTCGTACATTGTTATCTGTCGATGTTCAGTGTTCACTTACACATACACACGATAAACGAATTTTTAACACAGAATGGATTCCCATTTATGGGATTTTTTGGCGCGAAATAAATTACGTGTAAATGGAAGTGTAAAATTTGAAAATTAATTGGCTATTGTGAATTCTTACGGTGTAATAAAACGTACAACCCTGTGAACTTTTCGTTTCGCTGAATCGCGAATGAAATTTTACCCGATGGAAAAATATTCCGGTTATTTAATTTTAACGCGTACGCGACACGAGTGTTAAAATATAAGCAGGCACCCGAGAAATGAAAAAAGTTGAACCATATATGACAAAACTAATGTATATCAAAATCAGACCCATATTACCCTGTCTAATTCGTGGTCCTATTGCATTCTTGTCGCCTGTTTAAATTCATTGTCAACTAGTAACATTTTCACTTAGTAAATCAGTAGGTTATGTAACAATCTGAACGTCAAAAATGATAGACGACAGAATTGTTCGCGATGCGGCGTACACAAAAAAGTTCCAACTACGTGATATCTTTGGTATTTCTATTAATCATCAAAACATCATGTTAACCCTAGAAAGACAGCACTCATGCAACCATCACATCGTTGCCATTTTGCCGAATACGAAACCGAGCAAGTCTGCATGTCTTGCATTCATAAAAGACTTCCATCTTGTTATGTATGCGCGTCGTAAAGACGTTTTCGTGTACAACTCAAATTTAATGTACTGTGGTAAAAGAAATACTACAGCTATGTTTCCTAACTGGAAAGTTTTTATCATTCTTTTTTTTTGCAAGATCGCCAAATAATAACGAAAATCATTTTTTTTGCCCTCGGAAGACGAGAGGAATGTACAGCGTGCAGAAATTCACCTCGGTTATTATTTCTGGAACGGAAGCTACTACGTTGAATTCTTTTCGGTGACTTTTTCAGGTCAATTTTTCAACGAGGAAATTTATCTACTAACGTGAAAGTAACTTGTCAAAATGAAGAGGTGAAAGGGAAGGAGAAAGAGAGAGGTGTCTACTCGATGATCATGCCAGAATTCACGCGAAGAAGTTCTAATTTTTGTCATCGTCTTTATAGCCTTCTTAAATTTCCTTATGAAGACGTTTTTCAAAACCAACATTTCTTAAATAGGTAATTATTTTAAAATAATGTCCTTGAATAATTTTTTCTCTTAACAAATCTTGTTCAAAAATTTTTTTTGGGGAAGGTGATTTTTAATGAATTTGTTTACCAAATTTATGTAAAAATAAGTTGCCCGCACCACAAGTGTTGCGGGCATCGCCGAATTTTCAAGTTTCATAGTAATGTTTTGTTTGTTTCATTATCTAAAGAGGAATCTGTTTGTAATTAGTAAATTCGAATGTAAGAGATCGTTTTGATATTTGTGAGAAGTTGTAGTAATAGAGAAGATTTGAAATCATTTTTGAAATGATTAATCATTTCTCCACTTATAAACGTGGTATCACTCTTCACCCCCAATTGTAAATTT